>CABHPQ010147025.1:5883-19265 GCA_902168405.1 Peromyscus aztecus
GAGAGAGAGAGAGAGAGAGAGAGAGAGAGAGAGAGAGAGAGAGAGAACATAATAAGAAGTATTTTTCAAAACTTCTACCGAAAGGGGAATCACAGACCATTGTATTTTTTTCAGAGATTTCCCACTTAGTATCTGCAGTGGGCAGCGACTTACACTATAGCAGCTGAAGGGCTAGATCATCAAAGTCTTGTTCTTCCCTCTTCCAGAGAACTCGGTTACTGGTAGCAGTGGACAGAAGAGAGTTTCAAACCATCTCAATAAGAACTTAGCTGTTGCCATAGGGAGCAAGTCCAAGGGCAGAGGAACTTGTGGGGAATCTTCATTCAAAAGCTTAGAAGACAGTGAAATCTGAGTGTCCATCTTTCCGCTCTGCCTTCCTCTGTGTTAGTCCGAATCTACAGACAGAGACTACCTGCATAGCAGATGTGAATTGCTATGGTTTGAATATCTTTCATTCCTGCCCAAATTCATGTTGAAGTTTGGTCCCAGTGCCGCAGTGTTGGGAGGTGAAGCTGAGAGATGGCTGAGTCATGGGGCTACGTTCTCATAAACTGTGAATGTCTTCCTGTGTGAGTTCTCACTCTTCCAGAACAGGAGCGAGTTATTGTAAAGCAAGCTCAGGCCTCAGGTTGCTTCTTTCCACACTCCTGCAGAAAGTCCTTCTGGAAACCAGACAGGTGCTAGCACCATGCTCTTGGGCCTCCCAGATTCTGTGAGGTGAAACAAACCTCCCTCCTTTCGGAATTACCCAGCCTCAAGCATTCTGTTAGAGCAACAGTAAACAAATGGAGAATAACAGGCTAACCCATATTCACTCTAATTATACAAAGAGAAAGAGATGATACCCCTGCTGTATCCACTTGAGACTGAAGAGAAGATTCTGACACATTAGGACCCTGCTCCTTTCCTGACATAGCCAAGACAAGGGAGAAGGGGAAGCTACCTAACCAGCAAGGATCATACATCCCTGTCCTGAGAGGAGGCAGTAGTCACCATGCTTGATGTTAGGGTTTTGTTTTGTTTTTTAACCTCTAGGCGATACGGGGAATGTAGCTGAGTGGTAAAGTATCTGCTCCATATGCACAAGGTCCTGAGTTCAAGTACCAACATTAGAGGATTAAAAACCTGGAACTGGAGACTGATATGTGACTGACTTCTCTGATTTAGGGGAGCCAGTGAACAATGAAATGGAAGGTTTTATTCAGTCTGTCAGAGCAGTGGAAAAGGGAAAGGACACGAGAAGTCACTAGAAATCAAACAATGAAGAAAGTCCACTTAAAAGGACTGGCTTATTAAAATAATCACAGTAAAATACCAGATGACCCCAGGTAACACCAGCTGTCACCCAGGAAGGACTAGGTGAGCATTAACTGAGTGGGATGAGGCAGATGATGGGCAGGTCACAAATGCCCAGAAAATACAGTTTGACATGAATTTTGCATCCATGTATTTGACCTTATCCAAATACCTTATTCCTCACATATATATATATATAAAAAAAAGATAATATCAAGAGCTCCCTGTGGGTTTGTTGGATTTGATGTGACTGTGATGTGGTAAGCCTGGCCTCTGACGTCCCTTTGTAAATGATGAGTAGCCCTACTGGGTAGCAATGTTGCTTCCTGGAGGCTCCACCCCCTTCCCTCAGCTCTGTCTTTGAATTATCCAAATACACACGACATTTTTCACCCTTTCATCTAAGTGCATTAAGCGATAGTCAAGGGGATAAGACAATCGTTTTGTCTCCAAAATGAGCCTTCTGTAAATAGGTTTCTCTGGCACTCTTTTCAGAGCAGGAAGATTTCGTTGAAGAGAAGTTAGATGTTAGCAAAATATTTTCCCTCGTGCTGATTTCCTGAAAAATTTGTGTAACTTCCTGAAAGGTTAGAAAATAATCTTCCATGTCCCTCAATTCAGAGAAGACATTGAAGGGGGGAGGCTGCAGTGCACAAGCTCCTTAGCGGAGTGAATCATATCAATGCATGCTACTACTTTTGATATTGTCTCCATGACAGGAGTCGGGGCAGAAATGGAGTTCAAAAAAGAAAAAAAAAAAAAAAAAAACAAATTCAGAACAGACAGATGGGCAGAGCTTTGCCATTCAAAGAATAATAAATGTTTGCAATGGCCTACTGGGCAAGGCTGTTGAGGTAAAGACAGTGGGTTTGCTCAAGTAGCAATTAGATGCTATCCTGGGGGGAACACGGTATTACAAGAGAGAGGCGTCAGTCTGGTAAATTCCGTGCTTCCAACACGGCCTACGTTCCTTCTGTGCTCTTCAAGGTCTGCAGTCCCAGCAGAACGAGCAAGCACAGAAATTAGGCCCAGCAGTATGCCCTGGGAAACTGGGCCAACAGGAATAATGCCACTCAGGCAGGCCCACGGTGTGTGGTGCTCAACTGTAACATTTGCTTCATTTCCATTGTTTCTCAGGTCTTGAGAGACACAGATGGTGCCGGCCAGGGAATAGGAGACAATCACATCCTCTGGGTACCCACGAGCTCCGCTCAGCTAGCCCAATTATGCCTCATGACGCCTGCTATCCTCCCAGGCTGGGGATACAATGTTAGATGCAAATGGTGTAGTAAAGCTGTAATTGATTCTACATAAAGCGGCCGTTGCTGGGGTTAGAGCCTTTCTCCTTGGAAGTCCATCCTGATATTGGCCCTACCCTAGGATCAGGTATCTCTGTTTTGGTCTCATTTGCCCAACACAGGTCAAGGTCAAGGTTTTTAGAGACTTTCCACACTTGTTTGTGCGTCAGTCCCTCATATGCTGCTGTTAACGGCTTGTAAGTTTTGTCCCAAAGATACAATTCAAGTTAGTTTCTTTACTTTAATTCCCACATAAGGCACTGGCAGAGTGGGGTTCCCCAAATCTTCCTCCCAGTCCACAGTAAAATGGTTATGCAGGCATTCAGAGAATCTGGGACACAGAGGAAGATACATGATTGAAAGGGTCAAATGTGTCAGAGGGTGCAGCGTCGACATGGGCACTAAAACCAAAGTAACAGCCACACTCAGACAGCAGAAGACGTTCTGAAGTTAGTACAATTAAGATTGGCAAAAATAAAAGGGCGTGGCTAAGGGTGTCTCCAGCATGTGTAAGACTCTGAGACAGACAGACATATAGAGACAGAGACAGAGAGGCAGAGAGGAAGAGGGAGGGAGAGAGATTTGGGGAATAGACGTGGGTGGGATGAAAACAAGAATGAAGCAAGGAACAGTCTCACCCTTTCAAAAATGGATGTTCAGACAGAACGGATACAAATCAACAGTTTCAAATTTTGGCCCCAAAGCAGGTTGTGAATTTTATTGATTAACTTCTGGTAAGAGAGAAGAAATAGATCAGAGAGGATAAATTATTTTAATAGGAGAAAATATATGGAGTCGATTCTCCACTAAGTTCCTTTTGTACAAAGTAACTTTAAATACATCATGTAAAACTCCATAAAATCACTGATAGAGCAAAAAGAAATTTTTTTTTTCAGGTAGAAAAAAATATATCCACAAAAGAACAAGAAAAAATGGAATCTCAGAGGCATATTGAGAGAAAAAGTAATGTATTCAAATCTAAGAGAAAAGATTTTTCATCTACAATCTCATAGCTATTCAATCTGTGTTCAAGTGTAAAATAAATATTTTATGTATAGTAATTTAAATGAATAATGATAGAGGATTTTATCTAACATTTATTAATGTTAAACTCCCTGAAAGACTTACTTCAGCAAAAACAAAATAAATCAAGCAAGGAACAGATGAAGAATTCTAGATACAAGTTTTTTTGATGTGATAGTATTTGGGGAAATATTAAATGCTGTCAATATTAGAACATAAGGAGGTGGGAAGGGGTACAAATGAAGCTAAGATTCACAGAGTATGAGAGCACACACGTGTGTGTTTGTGTGTGTGTGTGTGTGTGTACGTGTGCATGTGCATGTGTGTGCATGTGTGTGAGAGCATGCTTTCATCAACAGAAGCATAAAAAGAAAGGTATGTGTGATTGACAAAGAAGTGTATGGGAAGGGAACTGGAAAGCGGCTCAGCCTTTAAGAGCCCTTGCTGGTTTTTCAGAGGCCTGCAGCTTGTTCCCCAGCACCTACATCAGGTACTCACAGTTGCCTGAAACTCCATCGTGGTCCATTTTCAGAATGAGGAGCATTTGTAGCTCATCAGTGAATGAGCAGGAGCACTGAGCCCATCTCCCCTAGCTGTAGCTGGTGCCAGCTTGTCTAGGAGTTCTCAGTTCATCCTAGGGTTGAAAAGTTTTGGGCAGTTTGCTATGTCAATGAGCCCACGTGTGAGAAATGGGGGAGGGGAGGCGGGGATCGCAAGCCCCAGGGCACACATTACATAAGACTCTGTGTCCTGAGGCGCTAAGATGAAGCATTTGAGCAGTGGGCAAAAGGAGACACCAGGATGACTATATCTCCCTGGAACTCAGCCAGTGAAGAATACAGGGGTGTGATTAGAAATACAAAAACCACTGTTTTGCACCAAGTAGGCACAGCATCCATCTTTGCTTTTTGGCCTGGGTGATTCCCAGCTTCTGCAGAATCTAAATACACCCACCTTGCTTTCATGACATTGATTCTCCAGTATTCTTACTATGAACTAAGGATTGTTTTAGACACAGGGGCTCTGAAGCTCTCTTCTGACCTTCTCAGGCACTTACACATGTGTGCACATATGTACATACCCAGAGAGAAACACACATATACCCATAATAAAAAAAATCCATCTAAGAAAAAGGTGTATGGAAAGGGTCTCTGATAATGGCTTTAGAGTTTATAACCTCCTTCTACTTTTCTCTCTCTCTCTCTCTCTCTCTCTCTCTCTCTCTCTCTCTCTCTCTTCAAATAATTAAATAAAATAGAATTCTAGTCAGGTATTGTAACACAGGCCTTTAATCCAATGACTCAGGAGGCAGAGGCAGGCAGGTGTCTGTGATTTCAAGGCTAGATTGTTGTACAGTGAGTTCCAGGCTGTCCAGGACTACATAATAAGACCCTGTCTCAAAAAAAAAAAAAAAAGAATTCTGAAAATAATCAATAAATCCAAAATGAAGTCAGAAAGAAGAAACAGAGAAACCAAAAGCAGATGAGATAAACTGAAAACAAATAAGAAAATGGTAACATAAAATCCACTCATGTGATGAACTACAATAAATGTAAATGGACTAAAAACTCTAATACCTAAAATCAAGAAAATGATACCAAAATAAGACTCGTCTATATGCTGTCAATTAGAGACTTGTTTTAAATAGAAAATCCAAATTATTGCTAAAAAATAATTTCATACAAACAATGGTCATAAGAAGACAAATTACTATTTTGTAACACAATAAGACTTCAAGAACAAAGAATATTGTGTCAGAAAGGGAGGAATGTTTCTCAGTGTTAAAAGTATACATTTATCAGGAAGACATAACAATTGTAAATGTATGTGTGATAGCAATGCTTCAAAGTATATAAATTGAATATATTCCCAGAGAGAAAGTCTAATTTATAATCATGATTCATATTTAGTACCTTCCTGTATCATTTTATCTATCACACAATAAAAATACTGTATAAAATATACTGTAAACAGCCCTGCCAATCAGTGATCTAACTGATTTTCAAGACTGCTGTGCCCAGCAACAATGGAAAGTACCAATTGCCAAGAGCGTAAGACAAATTTGCCAACATAGAACACATGCTGTAGTCAGAACATGTGTCAATACAAATAAAGAATTAAAATCATACAGAATATATTATCTGACCACAATTAAATTATGAATTTAAAAAACAGCATATCCAGTAAAAACTCCCAAATATTAGGAAGTTAAATAACATACTTCTAAAATCTTGATGAAACTGGTTATGGTGATAAACATCAAGGTTCCCAGCACCTGGAAGGCAGAAGCAGGAGGAAAACAGATTTAAACTGCTTAGCAGAAGTCTGTCTCAGAAGGAAGGGAGGGAGGGAGGGAGGGAGGGAGGGAGGGAGGGAGGAAAGAAGGAGGAAAGGAAGGAAGGAGAGAGGAAGAAGGAAGGAAGGAAGGAAGGAAGGAAGGAAGGAAGGAAGGAAGGAAGGAAACTTGACAGGTGAAAGACATACTAAAGATAAGTACATGATGATTTCATCAGGTCCTAACAAACCCCTTAAGACAATTGTCACTTACTCTTTGGCTAGGAGACGCCTTCAGGAAAGGGAGGCCTGGGCCGCATCTGAAGAGGGGAAATGGATGGGCAAGATAAAAGGGATGAACTCCAAATAGTAATATTCTGCAAAGGAGCACATTGGATTTTCTTTCTTTGTAACCATTCTTAAATATGAATGGAAATTAATGTGAAAAGGAGAGAAAAAAGCAAAAGTAACAGAAATTATCATCCTAAATAGTACTAGTTTGGGAAACAGAAGAAAAATTTTCTTCATTAATAAGCCAAGATGCCATTGTAGGAAGAGAGAAATTAAGTGGGGGATTAGAAGCAGATTAGAAGATAAAAATATGGGGCTGGAGAGATGGCTCAGAGGTTAAGAGCACTGCCTGCTCTTCCTAAAGGTCCCGAGTTCAATTCCCAGCAACCACATGGTGGCTCACAACCATCTGTAATGAGATCTGGTGCCCTCTTCTGGCCTGCAGGCATACATGCTGTATACATAATAAATAAATACATCTTTTAAAAAAAAAAAAAAAGAAGATAAAAATATGGGGCCAGGTTGATGGCTCAGAGGGTAAAAGTGTTTCCCTGCTAGAAAGGGAGAACTGACTCCCAAAAGTTGTCCTCTGACCTCCACACGCACACTGTGGCATGCTCATGCATGCGCACAAACATGCTCGTGCATGCACACACACACACACAGTAATAATAAGTAAAAATATAAGAAAATATGATTGTTGAAATTAAAACATCAACAGAATATATATGAGAGATGATGGTCTTTTTTCAACATTAGGCTGTAAAGAATTACTAAAAAGAGGAAGGGAGAAAACTGAAAAAAAAATGGTCAAACTTCCCCAAATTCAAGTATACAATATTCAAACTATACTTGTAGAAGGAATGGAAAAGAAATCATATAATATCAAATGAGTGTAACATTTCAGAATATCAAAAACAAAGAGAATATCCTTAAGGTAATCTTATATTGTTAAGTTTTGTTTCTGTAGGAAGCAGAATCAGATTGGCAACATGTTTGTCACCAGATCACTGGATGCCAGGAGATGGAGAAATGCCTTCTATTATCAACATATAATTTTATACCCAGCAAACCTAATGTAAAGACTTTCTAGACATGCAAATACATAAATGCAGAATTCTTATTTTCCTTGCATTCCTTCTTTGGGAGTGGCTTGAAGTCATGCTGTAAAAAGGGGGGATAAATAATAAGAAAAAGGGAAATAGGGAATCTAGAAAAGACTCGCATCCATCAGGGGGCAATAAATGGAAATACCAGAATAATGGTTACCCTATTATAAGAGCTGTAGGTTTTTGTTTATAGATCAATTGGGGACTTCTGGAAGGTTAAGTATGAGAAAAATGGGAAAGGAGGAATTTGGAGATATTAAGGACATGACTTTTCAAAAACAATTTAAGAAGAAATAGGGAATGTCATTAGAAATGCTTTAACACTGACAAGGAATGTAACAGGTGATGTGGAGCATCTTTTATAAAGGTACTCAACTCTACTAGCAAAATTATTGAACTATTATATCAATCTTACCCAGTGATCTGATAAAAACTGAAGGTGGATTCCACCTATGCCCATGAGAATGAATGAAAATGGCATACCCAGGTCATTAGTATCTTTCTGAAAAGCTGTTTGGCAATAATCACAAAAGAAATTTCAACGCACATATTTTTTGGTTCAAACAGATGTTTCAGAAAGCCTCAGATGAGACAACGTTGTCTGTATGCCAGAGTGTCCACTGCGGCATGTTTTATAGTATTAAAAGTAAAAGTGTTCCCAGTGTGGCGAAAGACCTGGAAGAGCATAGTAACTGAGAAGAAACTTTTAGATAATGGGATCATTTAGTTGTAAAAAAAAATAAACGTAATTTAAGAGGATGTGATGTGTGCATGTGTGTGTATGCTTACCACTCACACGTGGTCCTTGTGTCCATGTGTGCAGAGACTAGAGGTTGACATAGTGTGTTCCCCTATTGCTCTCCATCTCTTATTTGAAACAATATCTCACTGAACCTGAAGCCTGTGGATCCCATAGACTGGCCAGGAAGCCCCAGGCATCTCCTTTCTCCATCTCTAAGCCTAAGCTTTTTTTTTTTAAATGTAGATTCTAGGTCATCAGTCTCAGGTCCTACGTTACCAGCTGAGCTACTTGTCCCCCCTCTGCCAATCCCAGAAGACATGATTTTCACTGAGAAATAGAGATAGGGTTGCTGTCTTGAACTTCATGGAATTTATTTTGTGTGAAATTGGACCACTGATTGGAAGATATGGAAATAAAAAATTTAAGTTCTTCCAGAAAAATGAAATTTTGTTTGTTTTAATATGGACATATTTAAATATCTATGCTATTGCCTAAAAAATTGTTATAGCTTTGTAACTTAAAATAATATTTAGTTATTTAGGGAGGAGACAGACATTCTTACCTGTGGCTTTTTAATTGAAAGGATCTTTCTATAAAACAATTTGGCAGAATGTAAGAAAATGCATCCACAATGTTTAGAGTAAAATCTTATGAGAGTGCACATTCTCCTTCAGTGAGTGAGGCCAATTCCAGGTGTTGATCTCAACAAAATAATTTGAAAATGCTCCTTCCAAATCCAAGTAGAAATGCAATCCCCATACATTAGCACTGAGAGATGTGGTCTTTGGAAGACAACAGAGTCATGGGGGTTCCATCCTCGGGAGTGGGATTAAATGTCCCAACCAAAAGACTCCAGGGCAGACTTCACCCTGCTTGCCCACATCCTTCCAGCGTAACACCATTCCTTTCACCCAGTGGACCCCCTTAGAGACAGGGAGCAGCCCTCACCAGAACCTGAACATCCTGGTACCTTGATCCTTAGACTGCAGAACAATGAGATGTATTTCTATTCTTTGTAAAGTACGTTGTTTGCAGTATCTTGGTATAGTGGCACAAAGAGACCAAAGCAGACTCTAATATAGGAGAACTTGGTTCTGGTTCTTCTGTCAACATCCTTTCTGTTTTCCTTCACCTTTCTGTTTTCCCACTCCTGGCACTAGATGTCAGCCTTCTGGTCCTTGTGAGACCCCCTGCCCCTCGCTCAGGACTCCCATGTTTGCTCCTTCACGTTATATGTTTCCAACCCTCAGTGTCAAGGTCATTTCTGTGAATGCTCTCATCCACTCGAGATGTTATGGGCCTTCCCCAAGTCCTTCTCCTCCTTTCAACACACCCTCACTCTAAGAAATAACTGGTTCCAACAAACACAAATTAGGTTTTATTAACCAATGTTGCCACTGTGCCATAAGACTGACCCAGGGTATCAAACCATAACTAGAGGTCTGGCCATGCCAGAGAAACTGAGAAAAAAGTGTCTCAGAACTCTAGCAATTTCACTATCTCTTCCTCTAGGCTAAGGGAGTGGCCCCCTGTTGGCATCTCCTGGCACCCAATATCCATGATTAACTGTTTTTCATCTTCTCTGGGGGCAGAAACCACTTCTTAACACCCATCATGCCTTGGAGTAGGGGCTCAGAAAACATGAATAAATAAATAGCAATTTTCCAGGGATGTGGAGAAAAAGGACAAGGCCTCGGGTCTCCATTGATGAGTCCAGGGTTCCTTCTTCTTTTAGTCACATACCTACTTCAGCAACAAATGTCTACTGAAAGCCTTCAGGACCCCAGGCCCTCTGCCAAGTGCTGGGCTTGCAAAGGGGAAAAAGGCAAGTTCTTTGCTCTCATGGAGTTTGACTTCTACAGGAAAAGACAAAAAATAACACATGATGATGAGTGACATGGGCGGTGATAGAAGCTGTAGGACCATTAGAGACCAGTGTGATCAAGCTTGAGCAAGTGGGCACCTTAGGTCAGGCAAGGGATGGAGGGGATGGATGTCTTTGGACAAAACAGGGAAAATGACAAACACTAGAAGAGCTTGCTCTGTGTAGTGTCGCTGATAAGTAGTATTCTAGGAAAGTGACTGCTGGTGCCAAAGTCATAATCTGATGAGATTAGAATAGGAAAGAAAAACAGTGTGACAGAACACATTGGGCCAAGAGCATTGCACTTTAGATGAGACAGTAGAACATGGTCCAGTTTCTGTAATAGAGGGGTTTATTGTAAGGTATTTGATTACACTGTGCAAAGATATGCCACTGTGATTGGTTTGGTTTAATAAAAATCTAAATGGCCAATAGCTAGGCAGGAGGTATAGGTGGGGCTTCCAGACAGAGAGAACTCTGGGAAGGAGAAAGGAGGGATCACCAGCCAGATGCAGAGGAAGCAGGACATGCAAGAGGAAAGGTAAAAGCCATGAGTCACATGGTAGCATGGAGATTAATAATGGGTTAATTTAAGTTAAAAGAGCTAGTTAGAAACAAGCCTAAGCTAAGGCCAAGCTTTCAAAATTAATAAGAAGTCCCCATGTTGTTATTTGGGATCTGACTGGCAGCACAGAGAAAGACTCATTACATATGGCATCCAACCTGGAGGCTCAAAAACCCAAACATAGGGACTAAGAAAGCTAAGAAAAGTTCTGGACAAGGAGCCAGATGTGGGTTCATAGTCCTGCAGTCTCTCAGGCAGGCTATTGCTTGGCATACAGAGGCACAGCTACCTGCTGTTGTCTATGGGCTGGAGCCAGCCACCAGCACCATGCAAAAGCATCATGCACTAAGCTGAGCTACATGATGGCTAACATAGCAGTGTAATATTTGTCTCAGGTAGTCAGAAAATGCTTCAGGGGCTTAGTAAAGCCAGGTCTAGACACAGAAAACCTCTAAAAAGGTACAGTATGTTTGAAAATGTGCTTAGATGCTAAAGAAAAAAAACATGGATATACACAGTCATAAAAAATAGTTTTAAAATAATAAAGTCTTTAAAGAGAGAATAAAGTTTATATATATAAAAATATATGAGAAATACATTCTATGAGAAATACACAGGGTGTCTGGATCCTATATGGTGCTTTGTTGACTTTGAAGTTTTTGAATACTGATGAACAACAGCTGCTGAGAGACATTGGATTGTGGAAGGGACCACTGAATTAACCCAGCCTATATACTTTAGAGATGCCTTGGCTTCAGAGTGGAAGTCAAAAAATGTGTTGCATTGGGGGAGAGGTTGTGCTTTTGCTTCCATAAGAAATGAAAAGCCATGGATTTCCTCAAAGTTAATTGGGATTAGATTTGAATGAGGGATACCTCCAAAAATCTTGGCTATAAATATATATAGCTGGAGATTTCTCCAGTCCCACTGGGGCCCACAGTCACTCAGACCCAAGTAAACACACAGAGAGACTTATATTACTTATAAACTGTATAGCCGTGGCAGGCTTTCTGCTATCTAGTTTTTATATCTTTAATTAACCCATTTCTATTAATCTATAAGTTATCACGTGGTTTGTGACTTACCCATACTTTACATCTTACTTCTCATGGTGGCAGTAGCTGGCAGTGTCTCTTGACTCAGCCTTCCACTTCCCAGAATTCTCTTCTCTGCTTATCCTGCCTACTATATTTTTTGCCTGACTACTGGCCAATCAGCGTTTTATTTATCAATCAATCAGAGCAGCATATTCACAGCATACAGAAAGACATCCCCAGCAAACATAAAAAAGGGAACAAGAGAAAAACTACAAGAAAGATGATATATAAGCTGATCCTTTAACATGGGAACACCTTTGAGACTGGATGAGACATGATAAATCTTGTTGGCTACAGAATTCTCATGACTTATTATTACATTGTAGTATGAATCCTAATTGGTCTTAATAATAAAAGCCTGGAGCCAGATAATAGGGTAAATGCTGAAAGATCAGTAAAGGAGCAAGCCACTAGAGAGACTTTTACCTCTATAGTATCCTCAGACTGAAAAGGCCAAGCTCCTGTCTCTACCCCTTATTACTTCCTCTTTCCACCAAGCCATATCACTTTCTATTCCTCCTTCCAAGTGCTGGGATTAAAGGTGTGTGCCACCACTGCCTGGCCTCTAGTGGCTAGCTCTGCACTCTGATCTCCAGGCAAGCTTTATTTGTGAGAGCACAAACAAAATATCACCACATTTCCCCTTTTTTGTCTAACATTTTAAAAAGTTACAATTAATATAAGAAAAACTATATACAATAAGTAAAATAACTATATACAATATATACAGTCAAGAATTACATTAACAATGTCCATTAACATTTGACAAATTCAGAGAAAATACCCCATTATTTATCTTATTTTGGTGAGTCCAAAGTGTTGTACCTAATTCACTTTCCATCCTAACTTGTATTTTCAAAATTATCTTTTAATATCTTTCAACCATATACACTTTACACCTCTTTAGTGAGTTTCTTTTCTGAGCCTGGTAAACAAGGAAAACTATAACTATCTAGCCTCCAACTTCCTCAGAGACCTGAAAAGGAAATATTACCAGAGTAAGGAGGAAGTGCAAACAAGCGACTTCCAAAAAAAAAATGTGAGAAATGACAGAAACAGCCGGCTGCCTAAACAGTCACCCAAGGTTCCTCTGCAACGTTGGGGGCATCCATCTTTGGTCTACAGGCCTAGCATATCTGACAGAATTATCTGTGAAGCAAGATATTCTGAAGGGCTGTCCTGTCTTGTCTTGGCAAAGTTCGGCAGTCCTTTATTTGTGTCCTGCTTGTCCCATTTGGACAGCATACTGCCAGCAGTTGAGGCAAGGCCACTTCCTTTCCTAGTGGCCAACTTTTGCTACAAAGAAAGTAAACTCCATATGGAGTTTCTCTGATGTCCATCATCTTCTCTGAAGTAGATTGGTACTGCCAGGATCAGACATATCTCATTGTCATAAAAAAAAAACAACTGTTATTAAAACATCTTAAATGTCATATTCTGTAGATCTCTAAAGTGTCTGAAGACAATCTGTCTATCTAGATTATCTCTGTTTGACCTTGAAAGCATACCTAATATGACTACAGGTTCAATTGTAGTAGGTTACTAATTACTAACATGCATTTCCTTATTATCCTAAATAGTTGGTAAGAATAACATTCAAGGACTAGCAATTTGCATTATGTTGTTAAATGAGATGTATAGGTACAATACCTTGAACAAGATTAGAAATGTATGTACAGTATGTTCTAAGAAAAATAATCTCAACTTTGCATCAATATATAAAGATCCATATCAATGTAAAATATTTAAGATTATTAGTTTCTGTTTTGGTTTAAAAGTAGATTCAATAATCTACCCTTATCCTATCATACCAATATTCCCCC
>CABHPQ010147026.1:0-14466 GCA_902168405.1 Peromyscus aztecus
CAAAGCTGCTTTTTATTTTCTTACCTGTGTGATAAGAAATGCAGAGTTATCTGTAGGATTCTTTTCAAACTATTCCTTGCTGTGTGGACTTGGTAGGTTCTAGTTATCCCCTCTGGTTAGCAGAGCTCTTTGCCATGAAGACAGATACTGCTCCTGGCCATGGGTATTTGTTGTGGGATATTTGTACACTGTGTGAAGATGTATTGCTGTGATTGGTGTAAAAGAGTGAATGGCCAGCCGGGCGGTGGTGGCGCACACCTTTAATCCCAGCACTTGGGAGGCAGAGCCAGGCGGATCTCTATGAATTCGAAGCCAGCCTGGGCTCCAAGGGAGTCCCCGGAGAGGCCAAAAGCAAAACAAAAAAAACCCTTCTCCAAAAAAAAAAAAAAAAAAAAAAAAAGTGAATGGCCAATAACTAGGCAGAAGAATATAGGGGAGACATCCAGGCAGAGAGAAAGAGAACTCTGGGAAGAAGAAAGGCAGATTTGCCAGCAAGACACAGAGAGGAAACAGGAGGTGTGGGAGAGAAGAAAGACAATGTCACGTGGTAGAACACAGATTAATATAAATGGGTTAATTTCAGTTATAAGAGCTAGTTGAGAACAAGTCTGAACTAAGGCCAAGCTTTCATAATTAATAATAAGTCTCCATGTTGCTATTTGTGAGCTGGCAGCCGAGAGAATAATCTGACTACAGGTATTGGTCCTGAAGTTTCCTCTGGAAGCACAGCTCTTTCACTGCTAATGTCCCCGGGTCAAGAAGAAACGAATAGCTAATTAAATTCTACATGCGCTCAACACACAAGAACAGTTGGCCTCTTTCCTGATTTCCTTTTTCATTTGTTCATCTATTTGCTCTCAGGAATCAAGAGGCTGACCATCCCGGAGACTGGACAAAAGCTTAAAATACCGGAGAATGTATATTTAAGATGCTTCTGTTGAAGATGTCAAAGGAAAAAAAAAAAAAGGTTTTGGTATTAGTTCAGGGCACTTCAAAGGTCAAGCAGACCTCAAGTATGCTTACCGTTGAACATTTGAACTGGTCTACCGAGCTGCACATCTCAGCTGCAGGCTGACCTTTGGGCTGGGCAGGATCTCAGTTTTCTGCAACATTGTGTCCCTATCTGCCGTCCTCCCGTACAACAGATTCCCTCCCCCAAACTACCCCGATATCTAGACCACACACAATCCCTTTCTTAGAAAACTGATTCCCTGTTGTCTGCACTAAATCAATGCTCAATCAACAAGTGATTGAGTTTCTACCTCCCCTTTGCAGTTTAAAGATGTAGACACCAACACCGTTTTGTAAAATGCGGGCGTGCGAGCCCCAAACGACTCGAATCTGCTTTACTGAATCGAAATCCTAATCTGTGCTCAGTAAATCTAACTTTTTTTTGTTCTCAACTGCGTTGATTTCGTTGTCAGTCAACTACTGCAACAACAACAAAAATATCTGGCTCAATCAGACTCCAACAAGGAAGAAAATCCAATAACTCACACGACCAACAACTGCCTGGGGAGAGGGGTGCTGCTCAGAAAAGCGCCCCACCCCCACCCCAGCCCATTTAAGAGTGCTGTTCTTTTTGTTTCAATGAAACTGCCAGCTCCATTGCGGATAATGTGAAAATTGAAGGAGAGTTCGTACTTTCTAGAACAGACCAGCTTAAGACAAGATTAGAGACGTGAGCACTTGAGGGGAATAATAAATATCAGGATCATGCTGATGAGACTCCAGTCTCCTGGTGTTTAAGGCGTGTTCCCCAGGATCCACACGCCTGGGTTCTCTTGGAAGATAGTCCTTTCTGGGAAGAATACTCTAGGGAGATCGTCTGGCATACAAGCTTGGTTCAAGGTGACAGGCCCAAGTCAGAGAGAACATAATAAACCAGGAACTTTTCTCTAGCCAGCAAAAGGGTCAGGTCAAAGGTTGGAATGTAAGAATGTGACTCATTTGGGAGTTGGGACCTAGGGAACCTCAGGCAGCCACTGTAGAAGGCCCAGTGGAGATCTGGAGGGCATTGGTGGCTCCTGCTTTAGGGCTGGGGTTGGAAAAGGCCAGAATAGTTCGAACTACACCCCACCCAAAATGGGCAGGAGACTGGAAGGAAGGCATCACATTTGGTGGCCATTGAGAGAGAGAGAGAGAGAGAGAGAGGGAGGCCCGGCCAACAACTGCGGAAGTAGGCAGGGACACACTCAGGGCTTGAAGAACAGCCATCAGAGCCCTTGTGGAAGAGTGTCTGTCCTCTGTGTGACAAAACCCAGCAGGCACCCTCACAGGAGGGAAGCAGAGCACAGGTGGTCACGGGACATGAAAGGCTGTAAGCACACCATTGTTATGATGAGAGGCCTCATCAGTGTTGACCAAGAGCGAGGTCGGACAAACTCTTCTGGCTCCTCCCTTCTGCCCCAGAGTGTGAGTCCAAGGACAACCAGGTCACACAAACTCACTATGTCCTCCTGGACATCACACAGTTGCTTGAGCCTTGTGGAGTTGCCTTCAAGGAGCCATGATTTCCCGATGCCCCAAAGCAGTAGTACCGGCCCCTATTTTGTCTTAAGATGCCAGAAAGACTTTGGTCATGTTGTATTAGATGGGGGCATTTCATCCCTTCTTCCCCCCTCTTCTGTTCAAATGGGCACAAGGCACGTTTGGAAAATTCTCTTTGCTCTTGGCTTCCAGGGCCGTGAGAATTTCAGGGGTTCAGGAGAAGCAGCTCTTTAGGATGTGCATCGGTCTTAGGGTAGGAACCAATTTCTGTCACTCTTGTCTTCAGCACGGCTTTGTCAGGACATTTTCTTTATTATTGCTGCTTTCATTTTTACTCTTGCGATAATAGTCTCTCTCTGGCAAAGCCACCGAACGGATTTGTTGGGAGCAGCTGGGATTTCCTTAGTAGATGTTCTAGTTGCTGAGAAAGAATGTGACTTATTTAATCTTTTCCAGGACAGAAAAGTCTTTCTTTTAAACCTCCTATCCTTTTTCTGTTGGGTCCTCGGAATTGAGACCAGTGCTGCCTTCCCCTCCCCACCCCCCAACTTATTTTTTGTCTGAGGGAATTCTTTCTTCTGTCAAATACATTTATTTCCTTATCGGACAGAAATGTGGGCAAAATGAAACAAGCTCATTGCATATGAATCTGTACACGAGGCCCAGGGCTCCATACTGCACTGAGATGATTTGGGAAGGCTTTTCTTCTGGAGCAGCTGTTTAAAGAAGCCATTTGCGAGTGTCTATGGCTACCAGTTCCTTCCCGGTCATACAGACATGCTCTTGTCCTGGTCTGCACATTAGTGTTGGCTAGGGAAGGGCTAGTGTTTGCACAGCTGACCTTCTTTTTATTTAGAAGAAGAAGAAAGTAAAAGTCATTTAAAAGTAAGTCAATACATTCCTAAGTTTCAATTTATAGGAAAAGGTGCAAAAGAGTGCGATCGTAGAGCTTTGCCATGTGACCACACCCATGGACTCAAACCAAGAGGTGTAGAGTTACCACCACCCCGTAGCTGCCCTCCTGTCCTCACTCCATCCCCAGCATCAACCTAAAAGCACTACTCTGCTTTCTGGTGTTAATCCCACCGGTTGAGAATAAGACCACTACCACAACTTAAAGTCAAGTTTGCAGCAAGCTTGAATTAAATACTGAATGGGCTCCAGCCAGGTTCATATTCAGGCTCCTGGGAAATGGCCCCAAGTCACAGTTTGCAGTGGCTTAAGTATTTCCCATCAGGTCCAATCAGGGGACAGCATACATCCTGACGTATTTCCTGCTTGTGAATCTCCCGCCCACATGTGACCCAGTGTGTCTGGTGCAGATGGATCAAACAAACCTGTTTAGGGGAGTGAAAACACGAGGCTTGTTATCTCCCATAAACAATAGCCTCCAGCATTTCAGGAACTGTCTGTCCTTGGGCAAGGGGCTTGCAGATCAGAGACGTTTTTGCTTCATGGATCTCTAAGGCATAGTAAATTAAAACTTAAAATGTAACTTGGGTTCTCACACTGGCATCACTGATTATTGCTTTGTCTCATTTTAGTCTTTATTAGCTTTGGGTATTTATTTTCGTGTGTACTTTTCAGGACAGTCTCTCATTGTTGCAAGTAGCAGTATGCTTTCATTTTTATAGGTCTATATTACTATTATGTAAACACATCACAAATGTTGTTTCCATTTCTGCTATAACTTCCCACTTCTGTTATTTCCAGTTCTACCTTCCTGGTCCCTACATCTTCCAGATATAAAAAAAAAAAAATGTTTTCTTTTGCTCCAGGCCTATGGTCCTAACAACTGCTGCTAGCCTCAGGATGCCCATTGGGATTCTAGCATTACATCACTAGAATCATCCATGTTCTAGACAGAATGGAAGACGGACCACACATGCTATCCTGTTGACCAAGGCTTTTAGAATCTGCCATAAGATACCCTGTTCACATTTCACTGGCCACAATTTGGTCACCTGGCCAAACTTAACTATAAAGCTGAGGCGTGTTCTAGATAGCTAAGGTCCAACTAAAAATCATCCTTTTCTTCAGCCCTGGAGATGGAAACCAGGGTCTTACACACACTAGGCAAGAAACTTACTGTTGAACTACATTCCCAACCCTTTCTGCACCACCAGGACTGGCAAAACCTTATAAGGTAAAACACTGCTGAGGGAGAGCAACCAGCCTTGGGCACCCACACTTTTTAATTCAAGTCATGTATTTGTGCCAGTCCAATCACTTCTAGATTCAGAGATGAGTGATGCATGAACTTAGTCTAGTCTAAGTGCAAGACAGAGTCCCTGCTCTAGGAAATGGCTCTGTCATTATAGATAGGCACTGGAGACCGAAGAACACACCAGCTCGTGCTCCTGTCTTTAGACAACTGTCACAAAGATGTGAGTCTGGTATAGCTCTTAGTAATTGTGGGTCACCCAGAAAGGAATGGGGGGGGGGGTGACAGAAGAGGAAAAACACTCCTGGAAGTGAGACTACAGGCTAAGGGTGGAGTCAGCCCTCCCAGGCCCTAAAAATGTCGTAGGAAAATGAAAGGCATGACATTGCCATGGTTCAAGGGAGGAGCAAGGGGTCCAGGGAGCCGAGAATATACCTAATATGAAAAGGAGTGGGTGGATTGAGGCTAGTCAAGTCCACAGTGGCCAGGAGAGGGTAAGACAATGAATACCAGGTGCAAGCATTTAGTGGATGCATCCATCCCATAATCTCTCTGTAGTACATACCTATAGAGGACGTCTAGTGTGTTACAATGAAAGATAATATCACCAGCAAATACATCAAGGTGAGGCCCAGATTGTAGCGCTCTGGAAATTTACCAGAGATTCAGATCTCAGGATTTTGGCCTCGTCTCTGCCTGAACAATCTGACTCACTTGGTCTGACTGGTCCCCAACCTTGTGGAATAGAGTAAGTGCTGGAAGGAAGGAGCACCATCACCCCCACCCCCCATTTCTAAATGGCTCCGAAGTCTTTCCTTTGCAAAGTTCCCTCCCCACAGGTACATCTGAGAGGAGGGGGAGGAGAAAGGAGAATGACCTCAGAGGAAGGGAGTCTTCCGTTATTATTTTGATGAGGACCTGTTGTGCGTCACACTTAACTCTAAAGAGTTAACTCTAAGGGCTTCACACGCCAATGGAAAGACCCTTTTAAAAACATGTACCTTGGACCAGCCAGATGGCTCAGTGGGTAAAGGTACTTGCTGCCAAACCTAAGGACCTGAATTCAATCTCTTGGATTACATGGTAGGAAGAAAATTTCCTCCTTCAAGCTGTCCTTTGACCTTCACACATGTACTAGGGAGCGCATGTGCACATGCACATGCATGTACACACACACACACACACACACACACACCACACACACATACACACACACACACACACACACACACACACACACACTTTGCAAAGGAACAACTGTTGAGCGCTTCTCTTGGGTCTCTTCAGGATTGCCTTCCTGTGTGATATAATATTGTGTTGCCTCACATTGAGTCATAATGCATGTATCCGTCTGATCTGTTTTCCCTGGCAAATGGCTTTACACTGTCCACAGTGTTGTGTGACTGGCAGTTTTCTCTTTGCTCAGCATCCTGAGCATCTTCCACAGCAGCGAGTCAGCATTTTAAAGAGCCCCTCCACAGAACTGCAGACCTCAGGGCTTCTCTGTGGTTCACTGCCTGTGTTGAAAGAGGAAAGTTACTGTACTGTGTCCAGACAGTGGCTTTGAAGAAGAAGCAAGGCACTGTGTGTGTGTGATTCAGCCCATTGTGTGTGATTCAGCCCAGTGTGTGTGTGATTCAGCCCAATGTGTGTTTTGCCTTCCACGCTCAGGCTTTCCTTATCACATCTTCTGAGGTCACCAAGGAACTTTGTAAATTTGAACCAGCGCCTGCGTGCCTCTTGTAGCTGAGGAGTAGAACTCTTGAATCTGTCATCTCAGTAAATATCATTTGAACACCCCCCCTCCTCCAACAAGGAATTTCTGTTAAAAAAATATATGTCATAAAGTAAGATATAATTTGAATCTGTTACTGTAAAGTACCAGCAAAGGGGTCAACCATGCTTGTGAAGGCAGATAAAACTTTAGACACGTAAATGGATCTTTTTTTCACAGACTTTACAATGTGGCAACTGGCTTTACTTTTTGGGGTGCAGGAAGACACACTTGGCAAGTCCTTCACAGAACTAGTACCTCAAAATGGGGATTCAATTAAGATTTTTATCAAATTCACACAAAGCTTGGTTTTGAAAAGTCATGGTCTAAATTATTGTTCCCAAAGATGGTGACCTCTCCCACTCTTAAACAAAGCAGACGTCCACGTTGCCTTTGCTCTCTGAGATGATAATGAGTCGTTCCTTAGACACTCCATGAAGACACGAAGGGAGGATGTTTTTTCGCATTGTTTTGGCAATAATAATAAATAACACTCTCTTATAAAGGAGAAATGCAAGCTGAAACCCAGTTCTCTCTGCCAGCAATAGTCTGACCTTGGAGAGAAAGTTTCCGTGGTATGTGGATTGTAAGCGTCAATATGGAAAGGACTTGTTCACTTGGTTTTTTTGGGGACAGCTTTCTTAAGCTATAATTGCATGGTGCACAATTCACACCAACTCGGTTCTGAGTTCAAGTTTCTCAACTTCACTGAGCCTCAGGCTTCCTCTCTGTCAAAGGGGAATAAAAATAACACACCCCTCTGGTTCACTAAACAAATCAAATGTATGTGCACAGCCTGATCCATGAAAGCAATAACAGAAAAATAATATTTCATCTTCCCACACCCAGTTTGTCACTGAATTTTCTGATCAGAGGGATTCTATTATGCTAATTTTTCAATTAGATGATGGAAATATTTATCTTGTCAATTTATGGTATTTAAAGGATCAAATTCAGTTCAGTTGGATGCGTATCAGTCTCTCCTGAGGAAAAGTATGATCAATGACAGGTTAGGGATTTGGTCCATAGGCATCCCTCTGATATCTTATGTGCTTGCTCAGTGGCATGGCTTCAGTAGAGACCCTCCACTGTTCCCTCAGAGGGCCACAGAATCCACTTGCTGCATTTCAGCTTTTCTCCAAATGTTCAGGCAGCAGGACGGACACCTGTGGGTTTTAGTTCTCAGTGCCCCAGGCAGGACAAGGGGCAGAATCCCACTCTCAGATGGCAAACAGCAGCGCCCCCACCCCCATCCCAGCATCCTTGGCGATCAATGAAGAAGCGGAACACTGTTCTGAACTATCTCGTTCTTACCAAACTCTCTCTGCTCCTGTTTCTTGTGAAGGTTCCCTGGACAGCACAAGGTAAGCTTTTCGTCCGATTGATTTCCATTAACATTGACTAGGCCTCAGCCTTAGGCAAATCAGAGACCTTGGATGGAGGGTTGAGACTGAGCTTCCAGGCTGCTGTGTCACATTAGCCCTCAGAGCTGGTGACATTCTGTGACAGTCTGTATCACTCCCTGTCTCATAGTTTCTCTCCTCCCCTAGTTAAAAAAAGAAAAAAAAAGTCCCCACTTATTTCTCTAAATTCAGTTTTGCTACTTTCTTTTCTTGGAAGAGGGAGCGTAGAGCATATAGAGAGTCAGAGTGGCCTCCGTTCTTCGATCTTGGTCATAATGTATACAGCGCGCTTGTGTGTACAAAAAGTTATAGGTCGAATAAAGGGCTCTCTCCTCACAATTCATGTGTTGAGTCCCCACCTGGCTTCCTGGACCTCGGAATGTGACCTTATTTGGGAGTAGGGTGATTGCAAATATGATCAGTTCATTTAGGATGAAGTCATACTATGGTGGGCCCTTAATCTAAAATGACTAATGCGGTGTCTTTATACAAGGGCACCGACACACAAGCTGGAAAGTGTGACGGTGGGAGATGCTTCTACCAACCAAAGATAGCTAGAAATTGCTATCAAACGACTAGAAGTCGGGAGAAAAGCCAGGAACAGACTCAGCCTTCAGAAGGAAGGATTGATGCCAGCACCTTTATCCTGAACCGTCAGCTTCGAGAACCGTGAGATAATACATTTCCGACATTTAAACTACCAATTTGTGGTGCTTTGTGAAGGCAGCCCTGGGAACCTAATGCATGGAACAAATTGTTCTGTCTTCCCAATCCACCCTCTTTCCACCCTCCCTTCCCGACTTCCGAAGAAGCAGCCATGTTGAACAACATGTCGCCCTCCCCTGGTTAGAGTTCACTGGCACCCAACATCTGAGAGCAAAAAGAGCAAGCCTCTGATCACTTCAACTGAAAACATAAATCACAGGAACTGGCACCAACCGCGTTCCCACCCAGAAGAAAAGCAGCCAGCCACAAGGCAAAGCAAGCGCCCGGAGATGCAGACTCCAGTCTGGGAGACAGAGAGCTAGCTGGTTGCTTTCCAGCCCTGGGCTCCATCTGTGCCTGAGACCTCAGCTGCATCTGAACTTGGCTCTGATTTGAATTCCAGGAAGCTGTAATGACCATCCAGTAAATTCATCTTTTTGCTAAAATTCATCTTTTTGCTAAACCTGATTCTTATTAGGTTTGTGAGACTTACGAGTCAGACTTCTACTCGATAGAGTCTCTGAAATGTGTGCCCTCTCCTTTTTCACGTAAGTGGAAGGCTGCTTGCTACCCTGTAAGCAGTTGGGCCTTTACACGCACAGGGGCGCAGAACCCGGAAAAGAATACTGTTGAGAGTAAACGAGCGAGCACATAGCCGAGTGTGTTAGCTCCTGACAAAATCTCCGAGAAGAGATTCATTTCGGCTTGTGGTTTCAGAGCTTTTGGTCTATGGCCATTTGGCTAGGTTGCCGTTAGGCCTGTGGCCAGATAGTACAATAATATATCATGGCAAGAGGGTGTGGTAGAGGAACACCACCCAATCCGTGGCAACCAGGAAGCAAAGACAACGGTTGGAAGGAGCTCAGGTCC
This sequence comes from Peromyscus aztecus, assembly GCA_902168405.1. NCBI lineage: Eukaryota > Metazoa > Chordata > Mammalia > Rodentia > Cricetidae > Peromyscus > Peromyscus aztecus. The sequence continues at coordinate 9,407 of CABHPQ010147026.1, forward strand.
CAGGACTGTTTAAGGGCACCCTCACAGTCACCTACTTCTTCTAACTGGCCCCCGTATAAAGGTTCCACCACCTCCAGCACTAACATGCCACTGTGTTATGAAAGGTCAATATCCTCAAGTTCCAGTCACCTCTCAAACATCCCTCCTCTGAGCACTCCTGAACTGGGAATCAAGTCTTCAACACATGTGCTCTGGGGGTGGGGAGTGCATTTTTTACATCCAAACCATAATGGTAAGTTTTCCTAAAGAGTTCTTTCTTAAGTGAAATTTTAAGCCAACATAAAATGTAAAAAATTACCATGAAATCTTTACCTTTTAGCATAGACCCCAAAGTCATCCATGAGCAGGCAATTTCATTAACATATATGCATGCTTGTTATATATAAAGTCAGCATTATCTAGACGCCAGTAGAATCACTTTACCTATGAGGTTTATGTTAGTTTTATTTTCAAAGCACATATTCGCCTTGTGATTAACATCAAAGGCTTGGTACTCTGCCCAAGAAAATATGTGCTATTTAGTACATGAACAATAAGGCCTTTTCCTGTCGGTTCATTATCATGTTTTTTTTTTAAATTTCTCAGAAATAGTTTTGATTCTGATTTATACACTTTTTAATGCTCTGATATGTGTAGATTCAGTCTCAAAGACTCCCAGCTGTAGATCAGAGAAGGATAAGCAAATAAATCCTCCTGCTATTTTGCATGTTAACTGAGGAATGCATCTGCTTTCTGACCCAGCCAAGCAACACTTTTCCTAGAACAGCTCAAGAAGACGTTAACTGTTTAATAATCACACACAGCTTCTGCAAACCAGAAGTCCATGTGTGGCTGATATGGGTGCCTCTGCCTCGGAGTTTCACATGAAATGACCATGTGTCAAATGAAGGCTTTCTTCTCCAGGCCATGGCATCAATGGGAAGTGACAGATTCTTTAGGAATTTCAGCCCAGTGGGAGGAAGTTAGCCTATTAAGGGTGTGGATTTGTAAGGGATATTGAGACACTGGTACCTCCTCCTCCTCTCTCTCTTTCTCTTCCCAGCTGCCATGAGCTGAATGCTTTCTGTCTTGTGTTCCTTCCTTAATGTACCTGCCTCATGGTTGGCCTTAAAATGACGAGGCATCTAGCTGAATGCCCTGAAACTGTGAGGGAATTAACCTTCCTACTTTTCAGCCAATTGTGCCAAGTTCTTTATTGTGGTAAGGGAAATCTGATCTCTAATAGAGACTTGACCAGAGATAAATCTAAACTATTCACTTCCAAGGTGGCATTGTGTGGCTTGTAGGTTGGTGCTCTGCGGCTGGCGTGAGGCCTCAGTCCTCACCAGGAGGCCCTCCCTTTGTGCATGTCCTCACAGGGCGGCTGGATTCATGGGTGTAAGGAATCCAAGGAAGCAAAGACGCAAGTCAGAGCTAGGTGTGGTGCTAGATGCCTGTCATCCCAACACTTGGCAGGTAAAGACAGGAGGATGGTGAATTGGAGGCTAGCTGGGGCTACATAGTGAGTTCAAGTCTAGTGTAGACTGTATAGCAAGACTCTGTCTCAAAACAAAGCACAGCAAAAGAAGAGAGAAACTGATCATTTTTGTGATCTAGCCTTGGGTGTCAGTTTTACACACTGGTTCCATAAGTCAGCACAGTTCAATACAGAAGGATAATAATACCGAGAGAGGAAATGATAATTAGGGGTCATTTGAAGTCCTATTATTTTTACTCTGAGTAATAATGAAAATTGTTTTGTAAAAAAAAAAGTCTTTAAAACAAATATATTTAAGATGAATTTAATAAATCAATACTTATTATAGAATTCCAGGATCAGAAGGACACTTGAATATCAACCAGATTAACTTGATCACCGAGACTAACACCCAGAAAGGTCATGATGCTTTTCTAACTTCATACAGCAAATTAGTGACCAACACAGGCTGAGATCCAGTCCCCCTGGCTCCTGCTTAGGGCTTGTGGTGAATATGCTGGCCTGGGACTCAGTGTCCATTCTTACCCCCCTCTGCTAGCACACCTTCCTACTGCAGATGCTCAAGACACTAAGCTCCTGGTTCCCTGTGGCTGGAGTTTCATTTGTGAGGTAGGTTCAGATGATCAGATTGCTCATGTGAGTTCTGGGGGTGGGCTTGTGCAGCTCAGGTTGCTTCTGTCAGCCAGGGGGACTGCTGTGGAATTTTCACGGGACCCCTGAGGTTTGTATGTAAGAAACTTGGTGCAATGACATTGGAAGGTAGAACTGTAAAGAGGCAGGGCCCCTGTGAATGATTAGCACTGCCATCGTGGGAGTCCTCGTGGGATAGGTTCCTGGTAAAAGGATGCTCCTTCCTTTAGCACCCTTCCCGCCTCTCCTCTCCCCTCCCCTCCCCTCTCCTCTCCTCATCTCTCCCTCTCTTCTCTACTCTTGCCCCTCTCCCTCCTATCATAGAAGGACACAGCAAGAAGGCCCAAGCCCGATGCTGGCACCTTCATCTTGAATTTCCCAGCTTCTGTAACTACGAGAAATAAACGAGTTTTCTTTGTAAATTACCCAGTCTTTTGGATACTCTGCTGTGGCAGCACAGACTAAAACAGCGGTCATGGTGGAGCGGGGTTCCTCAGGGGCAGAAGCAACTGAGGTCTTTGTGCTCTGGTCACCGGAGCAATGAAAGCCAAGCACAGGGCCCAGAGGAGGTAGTGTGGCTGAGGATTAGCAGTGGTTCCCTATCTTTAGGAGCAAATGAACTAATGTGTTCCTGAAGCCAACCATTTCAGTGGTGATTTCATAGGCAGCAAGCAGGGTGGGGAATGAAAGAATTAGCATTACTGGGTGGGGGGAACTGTTTAACAACCCTGGGGGTGTTCCTAGATTCTGAGATCTGAACCGTTATTTCAGCCCTTTCAAGAATTCCAAATTCCCTGTATCAAGCCCCATTGCCATAAAATTTATTAGAACAAAGTCCATCGCCCTCTCTTCAGTTTTATTGCAGAGTATACTAATTTAGTAGGCAAGAGTGAGAAGAGCAGTTTGATTTCTGGAGCCTGACCTGACACTCCCAACTATGTCTTTGTCGTTGGGAACTAGCCTGGCCCTTGGTGATGAGCTATGGTCTTTTGTTTTACATAGACAAGTTCCTACAACACCAGGGTTGACCATAATAGATCAAGACACAAACAAGACCACTCCTCGTCTTGTCTGAGCATAGGCGAAAGTCTGAACCACATCATCCGGACCACAAAAATGAGCAGACATTCCTTCTTGCTAATCTGAGAGACTTCTACAGACTCCCCGTTTCTGGCTATGCTTCACTTAACTACCCGGTCATAGACTCACCTGGGCCTCCCCGGCAGCATCCAACCCAGACAAAAGTCCCATTTCCTTCACCTTCACCCACATCACTGACTGCAAGCCCAGTGTGTCCTTCTGAACCTCCTCTTTCTTAGAGGGTTCCCCATGATTTGTGGTTTCTTTACTGGAGACAAGGTAGCTCATTTGGGTGGCTCTTTGGCTGAAACACTTTAAAACACAGCGCCTGTTTTGAAAACCTTGGGCTTTTTAAATGTTAAATGTCATTTACACTGGTTACATTCTATGAGCCTATGAATAATTTAGTGCGGCATTGTTATTTTTTATTGTCTGTGCTACTTCATAGAAGTAAAAGTGCCATTGGCCCTGTTTTATGTCACCCAAACCAGCAAATGGCAAAAGAAAGAAAGAGGAGGGAAGGAAGGGAGGGAGGGAGGGAAGGAGGGAGGGAGGGAGGAAGGAAGGAAGGAAGGAAGGAAGGAAGGAAGGAAGGAAAGAAGGAAAGAAAGAAGGAAAAGACAGTCATAAATGAAGGGGAAATCATAAGCACACGGGGCATTAAAAATTAGAGATAACCAATCATGTAGTAAATTGGATAATACAATTTCTTAAATGTTCACAATATGCCAGGCACTTTTAATAGTCATTTATATACAACATTGACAACCAGCTAACAAAATTGTGAAGTAGGTATTTAAATTCCTACTCTGTAGATGAGAAAAACTGATGCTTCTAACACCGACCTCAAGCCTTCCTTGGCAGAGGCTTCCCATCTACAGGATAATACTGCTAGCTTGCAGACTCAAGTTTACACAACAGAAGTAGAAATAATATGGAGATTTCCGAGGAAAAACAAAATGCCAGGCTGGGAAGATGACTCAGCAGTTAAAGGGCTTTCCATGCAAGCAAGAAGATCAGCCTGCAGAACACCAGCCCCCATGTGGATGCAGAATGAGGATGGTAACCCACCTGTAATTCCAGCCTTGAAGGCAGAGGCCAGGGATGTGCAGATTCCCACTTCCCTCCCTTCAGCCTGCCTCCCAGCAACCTTGCTAGCCAGATGAGCTGTGTTGGTGAGAGCTAGGTTTGACTGAGAGACCCTGCCTCAACGGATAAGGTGGAGGAGGTTTGAGGATGATTCCTGGTAGTAACATTGGGCCTTTATGCACTCGTGTGTGTGTGTGTGTGTGTGTGTGTGTGTGTGTGTACCTGTGCATACCTGTGCACTCATGTACTTACATACACACATGAACACACACACACCACATACATATACACATGAAAAATATCCCTTTTTTTCTAAGTACAAGGTCTTTCACCTTTTTATTGTCAGAGTAGGAAATTATATACATTAACAATGCTTAATGAGAACCTATTATGAAGAAGTATTTGAGAAATCCTTGACTGAAGACATTCTTAAAGCTGAGAGACTCATCACACAGGTAGTGAGTTCTTTGTTTGTTTCTTTGTTTGTTTGTTTTTATTCTATCCTGGGAAAATATGAAATCAGCAAAATGAGAAAATAAGGCAGCTACATGAAATCTATGAGTATCTTTTTTAAAAGGTAACTGTCATATGAAATAGAACAGAGGCTGAGTGGTGGAGGCATATGCCTTTAATCCCAGAACTCAGGAGTCAGAGGCCAGCAGATCTCTATGAGTTCAAGGCCAGCCTGGTCTACAAAACAAGTTCTGAGACAGCCAGAGCTGTTACACAGAGGAACCCTGTCTCCAGAAACAAAAAACAAAAAAGCAAAAACAAAAAAAAAAAA
>CABHPQ010147027.1:0-38073 GCA_902168405.1 Peromyscus aztecus
GCCCCATCTCTTGAAGGTCCACAGCATTTCCCATCTGTACTGCATTGGGCAGTGGGACACACTAGATACTTTTCTCATTGTCATGACCAAATACCCAATAAGAAGCAGCTTAAGGAGAAGGCACTGGGGTCCAGTCAATCACAGTGGCAAAAGCCTGGTGAGAGGAGAACAAAATGATGTCACCTTGAATCTGTATTCAGGAAGCAGAGCAAGATGAATGCTGGTGCTCAACCTGCTTCCTCCTTTTATGCAGCCTAGAACCTCAGACCATGGGATGCACTACCCACACTCCACGCAGGTCTTTCCTCTTCAGGTAAAGCTCTCTGGGAACACCTTCATTGACAGACTCGGAGGTGTATTTCCGTGGTGATCATATATCCATTTAAGCTCACTATCAAGATTCACTACCATAAGGGCATTTGGCCTCCAAACCATTGCTTCCAGCCCTGAAATCGGAGGTCCATGTACATCTCATAAGGCAAAATAGTCCGTCTCTAAGAGTCCCCAGGTTAACTGTTGCAGCATTGACCAAAAGTTCAAGTCCAGCTGTGAGTGGTGGCACAGTCCTGAAATGAGGAGACAGGGTAGAGAGGATTTAAGTATCTGAGTTCAAGGCTAGCTATGGCTACATAGTGTGTTTTCGGTCAGCCTGGGCTATGACCCTGTCCAGAGCTTGAAAGACAAACTCAACTATGTGTTCCTGATCAAAGGGTGGGGTGTTACAAACTTCCCGAATACCTGAAGAAAGAGGCTCAGGTTAAAATTCTTATTCCACACGGCTACTCTCTCAGGCTTAACTTTGCATTCTGCTTAAAGGTTTCCCTGGACAATTCTACCTTCCTGGGGCCCTCACTGCAGTTTTAGTTTCATTACCACAGCTTCATCATGTATCACCTTGTCAGGGGCTGCTGTACAGGGACTGCAACACCATAGCACTCTGCTTGGCTTCCGAAACTTTCTCTGAAATCTTGGTGGCAGCTGCCATGAGCCCATGTCTCTTGCATTGTGCATTTCTGTGAAAGCCACACCTCATAGGAGACACTCCAAGGCTGAACAAGTTGCCAGCAGGAACTGAGCCTGCACCTGCCTGAACCCCAGCTGCTTTGCAATCTATTCACCTCCAAATTAGGAAAATCTTGCCGTTGACAGTTCTGGCTATAAAATGTTTTTAGGTCCTCGAATGGCATGTACACCACAGCTGAGATACACTGATGGTGTTTAAGACAGGGTCAGGGCAAGGCCATGTAAGAGTTGTGGCGGGTTCAACACACGTAAGGTTTTTCTAGTCTTGCCCTCGACTGTTGCTTTTAAAAACTAAATATGTTTCCTGTAACCTTCTTTATTCTCTTCCTTTTCCTTCATTCCATGGTTTTTATGTTGCTTTCCCTTCACCAGCTTGACATCATTCCATTGTGTCTGATGAGATCTTGGGCTTCTAGAAAAAGTGATTCTGGAAATACCATCTGGCTAACCATCAGATGTGTCCAGACAGACACTCCACAGATTATCTCCAGGAAGGAAGGAAAATAGATGAGAGTCTCGGAACTATTTATACAACCATCCTGCAGGCTTTGGCCTGGAAAACACGAAACTGGGATTTTCAGGTTTTTTGATTGCATTTCTTGCCACCCCCACCCCCATGAGCTGCCCATATTTCGTGAAGTTTAAATTATAACCATCTGTTTCAGAAGATATAAAAATCTTGAATTCTATTTTCCTCCACGTCAACAGAATACTAACCCTTTGGGAAATCTCACACTGACGGAGGTTCTCTTCTAACTGTGGCAAAGTCAGAAGCCACAGCTCATTGCCTGCACACCCCACTGGCTTCCTCAGTCTACAGAGGAAAGAGCCATCTCTCAGATGCGTCTTTGTGTGATGCCAGCCATGTTTCCCATTTGTCCAATGATGGCAGGTGGGATAGCCTTCTTGTAATTCTTACTAATACAAAAACTAAATGACCTGTTTGGGTTTATTCTTTTGTTCACCTTTCATTCTTCAAATATCCCTGTAATGTGCTTTCTTCAACAGCTCAGGTGCTAAAATTGTAGTCTATTAAAGTTTTTTTGTGTGATGGTTTTAAAACAAGATGCACTGTTGAGTTTTATACCACAGCCTCTGTGTAAAGATGACATGCAAATCCGTGAAGTGGTCTATATTTAAAGAAAAAATATCACCAAGACAGTTCCTGGTAAATTTAAAGGCTCTTCACACTTGTTCATACTTAGTGATTAATCAAACTTGTTTTCATTCTCACAGCCTAAAGGGGATGTGGGAGTGAAAAACGCTGCTCTAAATTTCATCATCTATATTCTCATCCCATTTTCTCCCCCCCCCCCAATAAATGATACTCAATATCTTTCCCAAAATTCAGAGGCAAAATATAACATTATGACCACCCCAGGAACCTCTCTGAACCAACTGATAATTTTTTTAAGATTCTAATTCACTCTTACTCTCTCCTTTCAGAAACAATTCCTTTTCCATCTTACTAATAAACTCTTATGGAGTACCAACCATTTCCTGTTAATAAGCTCTTATTGAGCACCAACTGTTTTCTGAGCACTATGATGACTGCAGAAGATATAGATAGAAACATAACTATTTTTATCTCAAAGGAACTGAAGTTTAATGAGAACAAGTACCACACAGCGAAAAGTGTTCCAAAAGCAATTGAGGGTGTGTGTGTGTGGGGGGGAGCTGTTCATAAAGCAGAGAATCATGCATTCTTCCACAGTGTATGACTTTCTGGTGTTTGATAGTTAATTCCTTCTTGTTTTATTATTTCATCTTCTTTTAAAATCTCTATATATTCAGAATATATGTTTTTCATCTTCTTTTACTCTGTCTGTCTTATAGTGTGTCTCATAGATAAATATAACCTTTCCTTGCACCAGCTGGATTTGTTGGAGATGTAGAAATCGGGGAAAGAAAGATCTGGAGCGGGTGGTACTGCAGCAGCTGGCTGAGTTAACAATCTGAGGCACAGCCAGAGGCCGAGACAAAACAGGCAGGTGTGTCCCACATGCTCTCCCTAGGAAGGAAAAACAAAATGAGTCAAGGATAAACGAAAGAGGGAGCCCTCCCCCTCCAGCTAAAGAGCGGGATGTCTGGAAGGGTCTTGTTAGCAGGACTCCCTGGAGAAGAGCAGCTCCTCCCAACCACAGGGACTCAGGACTCCTTCACTGTTTTCCCCACAGACCATAGACTAGTGCGCCAGTGGGTGGGAAATGGGACAAACACACGCGTAAAGGGGAGGAAGGGGAGGTGGGTGGCAAGTGAGGAAAAACGTGGCCACCACGATGAACTATGACTTACAAAAAGCAAGCTTTAAATAGCATTTGTTTTCTTTCTATGTGGCAGGAAACACAAATAACTCCCTGGTTTATATTTAATTTTGAACTTTATTGTACTGTAATTTTAAAATATTTTCACTCCTCTTCAATTGTAGAACTTACTGAAACATTTATTGTGTTCTACTAAAGTTTTTTGGTGTGATGGTTTAAAAAAAAGATGTACTATTGAGTTTTACACCAAAGTAATTCGTCTGGTTCATAGTATCAAAATTGCTCTGGCCCCAGAAGTAGCATTTAGATGGTATTTGTAAAATTAATAAATTGATTCACTGACACAAAAGTATCACTTTGCCTGGTGAACATTTTGGGGAAAGTGTAATTGAAATGCATTATGTATTTTCTAAAGAATGAAAGAATATTAATGGGAAGGTAAATTTATTTTCTTTCAGACTGTGCCCAGTGAAAGATTAACTGTGGTTCACTGCTTAATATGTACTATAGGAAAAATAGCGCCTTTTCACACTGTGATAAAGTTGCTAACATGGTATCTAAACTAATATTACACAGGAAGGTATGACCATGGGCCAAGAGGTCCTGGGACACAGATCCATGAGAGGGGAAGTGCACTTGGACCCAGAGGGCTGCTGGTACAGAGCCTGGTGCCAGGAGGGGGTGTTGCTGCCGGACAGAGGCAAAGGACAGACAGCCATCATTGTGCTGCCTCAGTGTGGCTGCTTATCCAAACGTTCACTGCTGACCCTGCACTAGGCACTGGGGACGCAGAACAGAAAATGAATTGTTATGCACACTCAAAGGCCTACTCATAATGAGTCAAAGAAGCAGATCTGTGGGTGGATTGACGCGCTGAGTCTTGGACTGACACCGATTCAAGTGCTGAGAGAGACTAGCCAGTTCAGCTTGAAGGGCAACAAGAGACTCACATGTGCTTGAGCCGATCCACCAGGTAAGGAAGCAGGGTTGACTTTCAAGGGACACAAGGTCCAAGGGTCATCTGAGAAAGGGTGCAGTGAGAGATTCCATCTTCATTCACCGGTGCTGCTGAAGCAAAGCATCTCAGACTGAGTGGCTGAACAACAGAAACAGACTTTCTCACGATATTGAAGCCACATGTCCCAGGGGGAGGTGCTGGGAGGCCTGGTCGCCTCCGAGGCCTTTCCTTAGCTGCTCTCACCTCCCTCTTCACCCGTGGATTGACGTCACTGTGTTCTAATTTCTTCTGCTCCTTGTGTGTAGACTGAGGCCTAGAGCATGACAGGCAAGCACTCTGCCACCGAGCTGTATGTTCTAGCTGTGTTCTGACCTTGTGTTTTGAGGGAAAGTCTCACTAAGTTGCCCAGCCAGCCTCGAAGTCACTCTATAGTGCAGGCAAGCCTTGATTACATAGTTCTCCTGCTCTGGTCCCTGACATCCAGGATTGCATTTCTGTGCCGTAATGTCCGAATGCTCCTTTTTACATAGAATTATTTTATATCCAAGGTCTTTCTCTTTGTAAAGGAGGTCTGCCGTGCCATAGTTACAGTAACAATCTGAAGTCAATGTTGAAAGTCATCTAAGTAACGGAACCATGCACTGTACTGGTAATATTTCTGTGAACTTCATAATCTTATCAACACCAGGCAAAAGACATACAGGAAGTATCTGGAGTTGTCACATTACCCTGTCCACTCAAGGAAGCTTAAAGGCGTATTTTATATTTTCTCTTCTTTTTTCTTAAATAAACTATGGATCATAAATGACAATTTTTCACCAAAATGTATATTTCTTTGCTTTGACCTGTTCCACAAAAAAAGAGGGACTCTCTAAAAACAAATTAATTAAAAATCTGTACAAATACAAGTATTCACAGCTATTTACAATGACAAGATTATATCAACCACTCACAGCACACAAAGCAGATTCTTACAAATCTTGGGGGCTTGGTTTGTGGTCTCTTAGGATAAATTAGTATACTTCAGTTTGCAGGGGAGATGTGTTGTACCAACTGAACATAAACTGAGGAAGAGTTACTGTCCCAGGTTCTTGACCCGTTGTATCCTGACTTGACAGCCCTGGCAAAGGTCACACATTCATCAGTGTTTGCTGGCAACTATAAACCCTTTAAAATTTTTAATGTGCCGGGCGTTGGTGGCACATGCCTTTAATCCCAGCACTCGGGAGGCAGAGCCAGGCGGATCTCTGTGAGTTCGAGGCCAGCCTGGGCTACCAAGTGAGCTCCAGGAAAGGCACAAAGCTACACAGAGAAACCCTGTCTCGAAAAACAAAACAAACAAAAAAAATTTTAATGTATATAGCAGCTCCTCCTCTTGTCATGCAAGTCATATACTTCACATTGTCATTTTCAAATAGAAGAGGATTTAGTGTTCTTGGCTCAAGTGAAAAAAATGCAGTAAAAATAAAGACCTTCTTTAAAAAAAGAAAGCAGGTTAATAACAGTAGTATAAAGGAGGGGTTGGCCAGGTTTTTGTTATTATTGTTTAGTTTCTGTTTGTTTTTTAAGTCTCAAAACAGAGGCAAGATCCCACCCTGGAACCTCCTCAGACTTCACTGTGCATGTAGTACCCCAAAAACTTGTGATTGAAAATCTAACCCCTTATTACTCAACAAGTTTGGACAGGCAAGAGGCAGCATCTGAAATTTACAATTTCAAAACAAAACAATGACGACTCTCACCAGGGTGGGCGGGAAGCACTGGAATTACTGCTGGTGTAGAGAAGACACTGCTTCCAGTGTCTGGTCAGCAGCTCTCCTCCATTTCTGCTGAACAATTACTGCTGTTACTTGTAGATGTAACCAACCGTCTTATTAAATAAGAAACACAGAGCCAAGGTAAAGATAAAAGCCCAAGAGGTCAGAGCTAAGAGCCTTACCCGCCTGCTACTGGCTAGCTTCTTCCGCCAAGAGACCTCTCCGAAAAGGAGCTACTTCCTGTGCGTTTGTCTTATAAAGACTTCCTGTTCTGCCTTCTCATTGGTTGTAAACCCAACCACATGACTGCCTTGTCACGGCCTGTCTGTACAGACCTCCAGACACACATTGGAGCATGTGTCTCCAATGCCAGCTGTATCCTTGAACACACAGAGATCTACCTAGCTCTGCCTGCCGAGTGCTGGGATTAAAGGCGTGTGCCACCACCGCCCAGCTTTCCCTATGGCTTGCTAATAGCTCTGACCCCTAGGCAACTTTATTTATTAACATACAAATAAAATCACATTTCAGAACAAATAAAATACCACTATAGTTACTTCTTTACTCTTTGGCTCTTTTTACTCTTTTGGGGGCTGCCACCCAGCTTCCAGATAAATCACACATGAGGCTTATTAGGACTTATAAATGTCTGGTCTTAACTTGGCTTGTTTCTAGCCAGCTTTTCTTAACTGAGAAGCACTCTGGGGCATGGAGAGTGCCTGGGGTTTCTGTGTTAAGTTCTGATCTAATGTTCTTTTTCTTCCTTTAATAGATCCTCTCTCTCTCTCTCTCTCTCTCTCTCTCTCTCTCTCTCTCTCTCTCTCTCTTTCACACACACACACACACACACACACACACACACACGCACACACACACACACACACACACACACACACGTATTGGCAGTGTATATCTTAATTCCTCCACTCATTTTCCTTGATACAGTCCTCCTCCAGGTCTGTCTCCTGCAATGTACAAGTCCAGTTTGGTTACTTTCATTTGCTATTATTTTTTCAGTTCTGGAGATTGAATCCAGGGCCTCACTATATATTGATCTACATCCCCAGTCCTGGTTTTTATTTTTCTTTTTAAATGTTTTATTACATTTATTTAACCATTTATTCATTTATGGTGTACACATGTGTCATGTCACACATGTGGAGGTCAGAAGACAGGTCATGGGAATTAGTTTTTGCCTACCACCATATGGATTCTGTGGGTCAAACTCGGGTCATCAGGTTTGGCAGTAAGCACCTTTACATACTGAGCCATCTTGCCAGCCTATAATGTTCATTTTTTATACATTATAATGGGTTTGTTATGGCATTTCACACATATACACAATACATTTTAATCCTATTTACAGACTGTTACTGTCTTGTCTCCTCCCCACTCCCTACAATCTTCAACTTTCTAAATACCCCCACTTCTGCTTCTGTGGTTTTTTAAAAATTATTATTATTTTTGGTGGCCCAATGAGTTTCATTAGGGCTACTTACAGGAGCATGGGAGGGTTGGCTTACAGGAACATGGCCACCTTACCAGTGGGTACTACACTGAGGAACACCTCTCCATCTCTCCCTCCCTCCCAGCAATGATTAACTGCAATGGTTAACTGCATATCTATCCTTAGGGAGGGATAGGACCTCCTTATAAGCCCCTTCTCCTTCCATGACAGGATGTTGAGAGGCTCAGAGGCCAGGTCATGCCTGGAGGTCAGCATTCCACACCACTCCTATTCTTTCCTCTGGCTCTAGGTGGCTGCCATCAAGCCCAGGGATTTGTCTGCCTCTGCCTTCTCAGTGCTGGATCACAAGTGTGTTGTGGAATATTTTAAGGTGTGTCACTTTTGTTGATGCTGCATTTGTTTAACTCTGTGAAGCTGTGTTACTGTGCCTGTCTGAAATACCTGATGGTCTAATAAAGAGCTGAACGGTCAATAGCGAGGCAGGAGAAAGGATAGGTGGGGCTGGCAGGCAGAGGGGAGAAATAGAAAGAGAAATCTGAGAAAAAAGACCAAGAAACAAGAGAGGAAGGAGGAGGATTTCAGGGGCCAGCCACTCAGCCACCCAGCTACACAGCCAGACACGGAGTAAGAAGGAAAGAAAAGGTATACAGAAATAGAGAAAGATAAAAGCCCTGAGACCAAAGAGAGACAGGATAATTTAAAGTTAAGAAAAGCTGGCAAGAAACAAGCCAAGCTGAGGATGGGCGTTTATAATTAGGAATGAGCTCTGTGTGTGATTTATTTGGGAGCTGTTGGCAGGCCCCCAAAAGAGCAGAAACAACCAACAACACAAGTATATATTGTTGGGTTTTTTTAAAGAGAAAAAAAACAAGTATTTTAATTAAATGTATAAACACCATAGGGTTTCATACTGAATTAATAGGGCTAATTAGACCTGGTGGCAAGTCTGAGTCACCAGTTTGTCTCAAGTTAGGACATGTTCCAAGGATTCCCATAGCATCTCACTCACTAATAATTCTAATGTACAGTCTGCACAACTTCAGAATTCCCATAGCATCTCACTCATTAATAATTATTCTAATGTACAGGCTGCACAACTTCAGGATTCCCATCCATTTCTTCTTCTTCTTCAGACTCAGAGGTGGTTCCATTGCTGGAAGTTGTGCAAAGGTGAGTGGGACCCAATGGCCTGGCAAATGACCAACCATTGAGGTTGGGCACCTGAAGGAACAGAGTGCTAGACTGACTCCTGGTTGGGTCCACCACATGTGACTGGGTCACTCATTGGAGTCCCCACTGGTGAGTACCCAAGGGCTTCTGGAGAAGATGTGGTGTCTTGCAGTGCATCTTCATGTGCTTCCTCAGAGAGCTTGGGTGAACATAAAATTTATCACAGCTTTGACTCTTACAGTAATAAAGCTTGTCGCTGGTATAGACATGGTAGTGTTTCCTTCAATCACTGTTATTTGCAAAGTTCCAGTCACAGCTATCAAATTCACTTTAGAAAGGCTTTTCCCCTGCAGAAGTGTGCTTTCAGATCTTAATGTTCTCAGGGCCCGAAGAGGCCATGCCACAGGCCAGGAACTGGCAGCTCTGTGCACCTGGGTGTGGTTGATGAGTTTGTACTTGGCCTTGAAAGGCTTGTCCTCTCTCACAGACAGTCCTCCCAAAAGCGGATGTGGCTGCTCTGTGCTCCAGGACCTAGTCTCCTCTTCATATGGGGACACAGGTATCGTGGAAGAGGGATCACCCTAGGGTCTCTTTTAATTAATTGCCCTCTTTAAGGGCTTTCTCTAAATACTGTTGCATTCTTAGATGAAGATTTTTCCCATGAGAATTGTGGTGATGTAATGAATGTGATTTTTAATGAAGTGGATCAGTACTTAGACCTGCAGTACTCAGTGGCCAATGATCCATGCCAGATATGCAAGGGGATAAAACATCCATAAGATTGGCCAAGAATTAGTGTCACCAAGAGGGGAAGTTTAGACTTACACAGTTTCAGACACGACAACTAAACTTAGCAAATTGCTACTGGTCTACTTTTGATGAGGTTTTAAATATCTGAAATATGTGGGAAAGACAGGAAAATTTTCTTTTCAAAACACATGCTCTACATAAGATCATTTTTTCTCATGCTTAAACGGAATAATACATTACAACAAATGACTGTGAAGATTCCACTGCTGTGACTTAGTGAACCTGATATTAACAAGATCTGCAAAAATAGGAAAAGAAGCCAGGTGGTGACACACGCTTTAATACCAGCACTCCCGAGGCAGAGACAGGTGGATCTCTATGTACAGGCTGGGTGGGTGCACATCTTTGATACCAGCACTTGGGAGACAGAGGCAGGTAGATTTCTGTGCATTCTAGGCCAGCCTGGTCTACAGAGTGAGTTCTAGGTCAGCCAAGGCTACACAGAGAAACCTTGTCTTGAAAAACAAAAGAAGAAAATTATACATAGAGAAATTTCCAAAATTTACTTATTGAGAAAAGAGAAATAGAGATTAAGTGTGAAGCAAGTTAAGGAGAAAGCTGGCTGGCAATGCTGGTGCAGCCTGTAATCTCAGAACTCTGGAGGTTGGAGCAGGAAGATTGAGAGTTCAAGATCAGCCTGGGGATACATAGAGAGTTCTAGACCAGTCCGGACCACACAATGAAACCCTATCTCAAATTTAAACTAATTAAAATTTTAAAATGCACAGAACAACATGAAATTATAAAAAACTTAATAACAAGTGAGTGAACCTAAATTTCTGAGCTAAAGAAAAAATTCAGTATGATCTAGTCTAATTTTATAATTTTAGAGATGGTAAAATTCAAGCCTAGGGACCATGTGCCATGTGCTGTAAGCAGATTTTTCTGTCCCACCAGCCAGCTCCCAAATAATGACATGGAGACTTATTGTTAATTATAAAAGCTCAGCCAATAGCTTAGGCTTGCTTCTAACTAGCTCTTATAACTTAAATTAACCCATTTCTATTAATTTACTTTCTGCCTCATGACTTTATTACCCTTACTGTGTACTGCCCATACTGTTTCCTCTCAGTCTTGGTGTCTCCTTGGTACTCTGCCCTTTTTCCCAGCATTGTCGCTGCCCCAAACTCCTTCCTAGCTATTGACTGTTTAGCTTTTTATTAAACCAATCACAGTGAAATACCTTCACACAGTGTAAAGAAATATTCCACAACAATGTGCCACACCTAAAGGCAGACATCAGTTTCTGGCAGACAAGACTCAATTACCATGAAGGGACAATCTGCCACTCATTTACTCTTTTTTTTTTTTTTTTGACAAAGTCTCACTACATGGCCTAGGCTCTTCTCAAACTTGCAAATCCTACCTTAGCTTTTCAAGTGTTAAGATTTAGTATATGTCACTGCTTTTTAAAAAATTATTATTATTTTGAAGTAGGGCCATGCTGGCTTTGAAGTCAGAGATACTGCCTCTTCCTGTTCAGTGCTGGGGTTAAAGGTGTGCACCACCACTTCTGGAACTTCTCATTTGAAATATGTCATTTCTGGGGCTGGAGGTCCGGCTCAGCAGCTAAGAGTAGCAACTGCTCTTGCTGAGGACTCCGGTTCAGTTCCCAGTACCCGAGTTGGACTGCCTGTAATTCTAGCTTCAGAATTCAGTGCCTCTGACCCTCCAATGGCATCTACACTTATGTGTTTATCCCTAAATGAAGACATACACGCACATAATTAATAATAAGATAAATATTTAATTATTTATATGGCTTATAGAAAGCATACTTGATTTTAAAAGAGTGCTAATAACTTGAAAAATTAGTTACATGGAAAAATAAGATTTTGTTCTGAAATTCTGCTTAAAAATTCATGTTTTGAGAGTAATTATTTTTTTAAAAAGATTTATTTATTTATTTATTATGTATACAGTGTTCTGCCTACAGGCATCCCTGCAGGCCAGAAGAGGGCACCAGATCTCATTACAGATGGTTGTGAGCCACCATGTGGTTGCTGGGAATTGAACTCAGGACCTTTGGAAGAGCAACCAGTGCTCTTAACTTCTGAGCCATCTCTCCAGCCCCTTGAGAGTAATTATTATCAAGGCAGCAAAAGCATTTGTTTGCAGCTCCCAGATTTGCTTATTTCACTCCGCTCTGCCGGTATTCATCTATTCATTCAAAACTGCACACTGAGCCTGGCCTTGCAAACCTGTAATCCCAGACAGCTGGGGAGCACAGGATGTTCAAGGTCAGCCTGAGGTGGATAGTGAATCCCAAGTTAGCCAAGGTTCCAAGACAACACCCCAATCTCAAACAACAGCAGAGGTTTTTAATTAAAAATTAATAATAAAATAAGCTCATATATTGAGAGTCTGGTATGTGGCAAGCACACTTCTGGGCTCTGGAACAAAACCCATAAAAACTCCTGGACTCTCAGAACTTATGCTGTACGCAATGGGCCAGGGATAAAGAGAGCTATTGGGTGGGGAGGTGGAGAACAAGATGAGAACATTCCAATGTTCAATTTCCAACTTTCATTGCTCACCTGAGAGACAATAGAATACAAAGGGGGCAAATATGGGTGCTTTTCTTTCTTTCTTTCTTTTTCTTTTGACTCAGGGTCTTGCTCTGTGGCTCAGGGAAGCCCTAAACTTGTGAGCCACTTCCCTTCTTGTCTCTCAAGTCCTGGGATTAAAAGTGTATACAACCATACCAGGCTAAGAACATTTTTTTTTAAAAAAAAAAAGACATTCTCATTGCCACCACCACCAAAAGCTTTGTAAATAACTTTAAAATATAATTTCTGATTTACTGATTTCTGGAACTCCATGAGCCTGACATGGGTTGCTAGTCTATCCCTTTGTGGAACCATAGTTCCCACAGCTGTATGTGGCTTTAGCCTTCTATTTCTATCTTCCTTCATGATATCCAGACAAGGAAGCTGGTCACTGGATGAGCAGTCTGGGAGGAAGAAAGATCAGTGTTTTAGTGACCAGTGGAGCACATTTTTGTCAGTCCTAAGTGTTATCCATATTATCATTCTACATATCCATAGCTGAAAATTCAGGGAAAAGATAAAAATTCAAATTTGAAAGCAGTTGTACTTCCGTCACCTTGAGACATAATTATCAATAGTATTTTTATGTATGTTTCAAATATATGTAGATACACACATATATATGTAATGATAAATTAATACAGTAGTATTAGCATCCTGTCCTTTTCTACTTCATATAATAAAAACATATCCCCACTAAAAAATAGTACTGAATCATTTCAATAGCTGTATGATAAGAGTACCATCTCCGGACCTATTAAGCTTTTATTGTCAGTGGTTTTCACTGTTCTAAATATTACACTATTACACAACATTGACTGCGTGTGTGTGTGTGTGTGTGTGTGTGTGTGTGTGTGTGCGGTGTGTGCGTGCATGTGCGCGCCTTTATGAAAGGGTTTAAATGTCTGGGATGAAATACAGAAGCAGAATCCCCGAGTCAGGGTTTCTGTGCCTGGGTAAGCTTTGGGGTAGAAACCACAGGTTCTGGGCCCAGAAACTGTATGTGCATCTGTCCTTCCCCCAGCTGTGTGCAGCCGGCCCCTCCCACAACTTCTCACCCATAATGATATCCTTTTTTTTTTTTTTAAGTGAGATTTATTTTAAAAACATGTTGGACAATGTGGAGACTTTTTAACCTGAGGGAATGTGAATGTGAACATAGTAAAGCTTCTGTATGAGATGGTGAGCTGAAATGTCATCTTCCTGTAACAAAGCCAAAAGAGGTCACCCTTGGGATATAACAATATTTGGGAGAATACACTGTCCAGACTTATTTTGCAAGATAAAAAAATTACCTTATATTGGCTCATAACCATTTTCTTTTTAAAAAATTTAACTTTTATTGATTCTTTGGGAGTTTCACATCATGTACCCGAATTCTGCTCACCTCCTGGTCACTCCATATCTACCCCTCACCCCTGCAGTGCCCCCCAAAAGAAAACAAAACAAAGCAAGCAAACGAAAACAAGAGCAAAACAATCAAACAAACAAAAAACCTCTTCTCTTCTTCTTTCTGGCCTCTCCAACAACTCTTCATTCATCCTGGTGGCACTGGGGGCTTCAGTGTGTCATGAAGTAGACCATTTTGTCTAATCAGCTTCACTAGTAAATGTTCATTGCTGGTCTGGTTCAAGGCCTCTGGCTTCTGGTACACCATCATCACTGGATCCTCACCAGAACTGCTCTGGGATATCTTGTTGAAGCCCCAGTCTTGGATATCTTGTGGTCACTGTTCCACAGGACCAGTTTCTTCACAAGCTCCAGCAGGTACTAGATGGGACAGATGTTAAGGTGGGGCAATCCAAGGGTGGTAGATGAGCTGGTCAGTCTAGGCCCCTGGGGCCACCCACCTCAGGCAAGAGGGTAGAGTCAGCTGCCCTACACACACATGCCTTCAGGGTCAGTTCATCCTTGCCTGTGGTGAGGGGGTGAGGCCATCTCTCCAGAGTGCAGGGTCCAGCCCTCCTGTGAGGGTCGGGGCCAGCTCTCTTGCTACAGTGTCCAGCGAGAGGCAAGGCCAGCTTTCTCTAGTCCAGAGAAGGGTGGGGCTGGCTCAGCGTGGCCCTCTGACTTCATCCTTCATGGTTCCTAAGGCCCCCTGAAGTGACATGGGCCACAGACATCAAGACAGACTCCAGCTGCAGCTGGACCATGTACCCAGACATGACCCTTGGCAGCAGCCTGGCCAGACATCACCATGACCCCGAGTAGCCATCAGATCCCCACTCAGCCCACTCCTCACCATCTTCATTTCTTTCTTTCTGCCTCTCTCCATAGCGCATGAACCCTTCCCTCTTTTGCTCCCATTTCTCCACCACACACTTGCTTATCTTATGGGACCCATGGATGTCTTCCCGCCAGCCAGGGCCTTGAGAACCCCAGCTGGCTAGCCCCTTGCCTAAACAGAACTGCATGTAGGGGTGTGAATTTCTTCCTGCCAGCCAGGGCCTTGAGGACCCTGCCTGCACATGACGCTATTCTTAGGAGAATTGGCCTCCTCTCTATTTTTCCACTCATTGCCCTCAGAACAGGCTTTCTAGCATTGGGAGAAACTGTGGGGTCCCTTCAAGTATTCTTTTTGAGATCCAGCCTCCCTCCAACATGGATTGACACATTTCCATCAACCTGTACCCAGGGAATCAATATTCCGTCGTCCTTGATGAACACTCTCACAGGTGAGTGGGGGAAGCTGGAAAGAGCAGGCTTGCAAGTATCACTCTACTTTACCCAGCACTTCCCAGAGGCCTGGCAGATGTGCTGCACAGCTGTAAGAAAGGTCATTAAATGCCAATTGTTCAGGTGGAAGCTCCACCTCAGCACTCCCATCTCTCTCTCTCTCCAAACCCTGCACCATTTCAGAAAAACTGCCAAATGGCAGCTCCTCCCCCAGATACTGAAGACCGGGCTTACAGGGTATTAAAACTGCCCCCCACCCCCACCCCGAGAACATCCAAGTGGCTTTTTGGTCTCTTCTTCCTGTCTCCTCGAAGAGTATTTTACTCAGTACACCTAGACTTTTAATCTTAATTCAGTTTGATTTGGATTACTGTGTCAGCAGAGAGGCTTAATATCGGGGAAACCGTTCATCTGGTGTGTTGACCAGGAGGGGTTGATTTTCCCCCATCAGCTCTCAGCCACATGGGGGGGAAACATTCCTCTCCTCACACCCGCTTTCTGCCAGAATAGATCGGCTTTCAGCCTGGTAAGTTGTCCCTTCCAAGTCACTGCCTTTAGGGGTCCAGGACCCCTCCAGATTTCAGGGTGCCCTGCCAAAGACACAGCCATGCTAGGTCCCTTTGTTCTGTGGGACCCCTTCTGCAGAAGATGATCTTTTCAAGGGCACACCCTTTTTTTGACCCAACGCCTATCTCAGTGGACACATTGCTTTAGACTTTGGGTTCTCACATAGACTTGTGAAATAGGCAGCTGTGAGTCTAAGCCAGATCCCAAAATGCCCTTGGGGTGTCTTTTACAAAATCTATTCAAATTAGGACTATCTGATACCATGTTGTGAACGCCTGATTTCACTGTGTGCTAAGGCCTGGCCACAATACACTCTTGGCAACCAGTCAAGATGGGGACCAGAGGGAACTTTTGGATTTACCATCCTATGTGATCTTGAAAATTTTGCCAACATGGAGATAAATGGTCAGAACAGTCTTACATCCACAGTTTTGGGGTTCTGTGTTTCCACCCTTTCTTTGGCAGCTAGTGTCCCATGGCTCGGGTATTGTTTGCCAGGGTCACCTTGTGTCCAGGTTCCCACTTATCTGGGAACTGGGACCCTGAACAGTCTGCCCTGACCATGCCGTCAGAGACACTGGCCTCTCCCCCACTCCGCCAACCCTGCCTCTCCATCCCCCTCCTACACTACCACATGTTCCACTCAGTGGCCAACATTTTTCCCCTCATTCACCCCTTCCCCTCCTTCCCCCTGTAGAACAAAGGTAGAGGACCCACTTCCTCCCCCTTACCCGCCTTCCTCTCTTCCCCTTCCTCCCACTGCCCCTCCCTATCCTTCAGTGCCACAACCCACATCCTGGTCCCCATCCACACACTGGCCTACCCCACCCCTGAATCCTCTCCAGTCTCTTCATACCCGGCCTCAGCAGACTCCTGCCCTCCTCTGCCCTCTCTGAAAGGCGGCGGAGCTGATGAAATCGTTTGAGTCCATGCCCCCTTCTCCCTTCAGGACCTCTCACAGACGGAGAAGTCCTTGGGTTCCTTCTCTGCTGATCCTTCTGTTCATATCAAGGAGTTGTATTATCTTTCCCAAGCCTATGACCTGACCTGGCATGACCTCTGTGTCATCCAGGCCTCCGCCATTACTCCCGAGGAGTGAGGTGGAGTTCAGGCAGCAGGGAGACTGTAGATAGACAAAACCCACCAAACAATGTGATCCCTTTGGGTGATGTGGTGATGCCAGCTACAGAACCCTACTGGGATTATCAGCCAGGTCAAAACAGCCGAAGAGGCAGGACCTCATTCATGGTTCTCTGCCTCCTTCAGGGTATGGAAATGGTCCCAGACAAAGTTGTTAATTTTGATAAGCTCCAAGAGATTACTCAGCAAGCTGATGAAAATCTGGCCATTTTTCTAAATCTATTACAAGAGACCATGGTTTAATATACTTGCCTTGACCCAGCCTCACCAGCAGGAACCACAGTCTTGGCCATCTATTTCATTTCCCAGTCAGCACCAGATATTAGAAAGAAATTAGAAAGGGCTAAGGAGGGTGCCCAAATCTCCATACAGGAATTGGTGAAATGGCTTTTAAGTTTTTTAACACCCAAGAAGAGGCAGCTGAGACTTCCCAACAGGCTCTGGGGCAACAGAAGGCTGTGCTCCAAGCCCATGCCTTGGAAGCTGTCCTGAGGCCACTGGTGACTCACAGGGGGAACAAGGGAAGTCGCCCACGAGGCTCCATCCCACCAGAGCTCAGCCCAAGTCAACTCCACCAGGAGATTGCTTCATATGCAGCCAAGGAGGCCACTGGACTCAGTACTGCCCTGACCCTTGGCTGCTGATGAGGCCATGCCCCATCTGCCAACAGCCTGGACACTAGAAATTGGAATGCCCCTGCACAGGCTCCTCCTCTATGCCATGCCATGGAGGTCCAGCCTCACCAACACCAGCATCTGAGACTCTTCCAACCTTTGAGCTCTTCAGTCGTGCAGAGGACTGATGTGGCCTAGACTTGGTGACTCCCATCGACCTCACCAAGCCTAGGGTAAATTAGCTCCAGGTAGTGGGTAGGTCCATAGCCTTTCTAGTGGACATGGGAGCTAGCTATTCTGTTTTAACCTCTCACTCGGGTCCCACGGTTCCCTCACCAGTTTCTGCCATGGGGGTAGGTAGGACTCCCTCCTTTCTGTTTAAGACCCCTCCATTCTTGCAGGGTTATTCTTCTTACACTCTCTTCTAGACATAGCTGCTTGCCCTGTACCTCTACTTGGTCATGATATTCTCAACTGCTTTGGGGCCACACTCACCTTGACCCCCACACCCTCTCCTGATTCCCACCTTCTTACCCCCTTAACAACCTCACAGATTCCTACCCCAGACTGTCCTGTCCCCAGTAGATCCTCAAGTATGGGATATCTCCACCCTGTGGTTGCTACTCACCACCAGCCAGCCCTTGTTCGTCTTAAGGAACCCTCCTCCTTCCCTTCCACACCCCAGTTTCCTATTTCTGAAGCCCATCACTGAGGCCTCAAGCCCATCATCACCTGACTTTTTTCTCAGGGACTTTTAATTCCTATCGACTCGCCCTGCAACACTCCCAGTCTTCCTGTGCGTAAGCCCTCCAGGGCTTACTGTTTAGTTCGAGACCTCTGCCTCATTAATGAGGCAGTTATTCCAATACACCCAGTGGTTAACAACCCATACAGCCTCCTTTCTAACATTCCTCATATGACTTCCCATTTTACCATCCTGGACCTAAAAGACTCCTTTTTTTTTTTTTTTTTTTTTTTTTTTTTTTTTTTACTGTCCCCATGAACCTTGACACAATATATCACCACATTTCCCCTTTTTTTTCTAATAAAAAAATAATAAAAAGTTATAACTAAGAAAAACAATAACTATATAATACAATATAAAAATATATTTAACTGAGGAAATGATCAAATGTGTGTGGCAGCCCTGTTTTATAAATGCTAGCAACTCAGTCGAGTGAGAGAAAGAGCTCACTGCCTTGAGAAAAGCATGAATTCTATTTATTTATTTATGACTCATCATGGATAATTTCTGCAGTCTCAATATGTAAGACCACTCTTTCAGCATACTGAGAATCATATGTTGAGAGGTTCTGAAAAATCCATTAATACCATCAGAATAGCATACATTTCTGATTTTTGAACCCAATTATAAGAATGATGAACCACTTTACTTAAATTTTCTGACTTCTAACCTGCCTTCCTTGTTTGTTTGCATCTGTATAAAATGTAAGGGCTCCAGATATGGATATTTCCCATACAATGCAAGGCAGAATCCTATCAGCTCTCTTTATAAGTTGAATTCTATTGCTTTTGGGATATTTGCTGTTAATCTCTCACAAAAAAATCACTGTAAGCTCTTTGCCAAGGTTCACTTTCTGTCCATAATTTGTCAACGTTCTCCTTAGTTAAAGGTATGACAATTTCTGCTGGGTCTATTCCTGCTAAATTGACAAAGTCTCAATTTTCCTTTTAAAATCAAGTCAGAGATCTTTTCCACATAAGTTTTTTTAATTTTTACTCTTTTATTTGGTAGAAATATCCATTCCAATATAACATCTTCCCTCTGCATTAGAATTCCTGTAGGAGAATGCTTAGAGGGTAAAATAACCAGAATGCAATCAAGCATTGGATCCACATGATCCACATGTGCATCCTGTACTTTCTTTTCCACCAAGCCCAATTCTCTCTCATCTTCAGCTGATAATTCTCTTGGACTATTTAAGTCCTTGTCACCTTCTAAGGTTTTGAACAAATTACTCAGTTCATTATTTTTTACCCCAACAACAGTTCATAGATGGAAAATGTCTCCAAATAATTTTTGAAAGTCATTAAGAGTCTGTAATCAATCTCTCCTAATTTGCACCTTTTGGGGTCTAATTTTTTGTAGCCCTATTTTACATATTAAATAATTAATAGAATCTCCTCTTGGTATTTTTTCAGGAGCAATTTGTAATCCCCAACAAGGCAAAATTTTCTTTACTTCTTCAAACATTCTTTCTAAAGTATCTGCATTTGAATCAGCTAGTAAAATATAGTCCATGTAATGATAAATTATAGATTTAGGAAATTGCTTATGTATTACTTCCAATGGTTGTCATACAAAATATTGGCAGAGGGTTGGGCTATTTAGGAGGTATTATTATAATAATAGCCCCTCATGGATAATTTCTGCAGTCTCAATATGTAAGACCACTCTTTCAGCATACTGAGAATCATAATTATAATATAAAATAAAATTAATCATAAAAATAAATTAAATAATCAAAAAAATAAATTAAATCATAAAATAATATAATAATAATAGCCCCTCCTAATACCTCCCTGTGGGAGGACCCTCCATTGATAGCTCTTAACCAGCTGAGAATTATTATAAGTAGGCACCATGAAGGCCAATCTTTCTCTGTTGTTTTCTTGTAAGGGTATTGAGAAGAAGCAATCTTTTAAATTGATAACTATAAGAGGCCATCCTTTAGGTAACAGAGTAAGCAAAGGAATTCCAGATTGTAGAGAGCCCATTGGTTGAATAACTTTGTTAGTTGCTCTTAGATCTTTTACCATTCTCCATTTACCAGATTTCTTTTTAATAACAAATACAGGAGAATTCCAAGGGCTGATTGACTCTTCACAATATGTTGAGCATTTAACTGCTCTTGAACCAGCTCTTCTAAAGCTTGTAGTTTCTCTGTCATTAAAGGCCATTGCTGAACCTATAGAGGCTTGTCTGTTAACCATTTTAAAGGTAGAGCTGCTGGTGTCTTTGAAAGATCAGCAGTTGTTGTGTCCTGTTCTTGTAAAATATGCATGGTGATTGTTCTTTATAATAATACCTCCTAATATTTCTCTCAGAAACATATGTTAGTTTATGGTTCATTCTGAGGTTGGAGGAATGTTAATCTGGGTATTCCATTGTTGTAATAGATCATGGCGCCATAAATTCATAGCTATATTAACCACATATGCTTTAATTTTCCTCTCTGTCCTTCTGGACCTATACATTCGAGCCATTTTGCACTCTGTTTCACTTAAGATAATTTTCTAATCCCTAACAGCTGAACATTTACCTCCTGAAGAGGCCAATTTGGATGCCAAAATTCTGGTGCAATTATTTTCACATCCACACCTGTGTCTACTAAACCTTCCAAGAAAAATGTCATTTATTTGTATTTTTAATTTTGGTCTTTGTTCATTTATAGAACTTTGTGAAAAAATTGCTTTATGGTTTCTCCTGAATATCCTGTTCTCTCTGCTGTAGCTGTTCTATCACCTCAAGCAGCCTGGTTTATTACAATGGCATTTGGTTATTTAATTGCTCTGAGAAGGGGTTTATTCTATGATGGCAGGACAGGGCTGAACTGAATTTGCTGTGGGGGCCTGCAAGAGACCCCTTAGGAAGTTTCCTGATGGCAAAGGCAAAAGATTACTTTGTCTGTCCCTTGTTGATCTACGTTAGCCCAGTGTTTACTTTTACCACACCTTCTGCATAACTCAGAAGGGAGGGGCATTCTGTTGCCATTGTTCCTTGAAGAAATGCTGTGTCTAGGAACACCTTATTTATAGTCTTTTTATAGGTGACCTTGTTTACCTCAATTAAAGCACCTGGCATTATTATTTTTCCTCAAAACTCTTGACATCACCTCTCATACCCACATATCATCATGGTTATGAGACTCAATATTAATTGTGTCCCTGATTCAATCCTCCAAGGGTGCTGATCTGGCCTTTAATATCCTGATTACCCTCTTGCATGCTGCATTAGCAGTCTTAAAAGCCAAAGATTCAATTATTATCTGTCTAACTTCTGAATTTGTTATCATTCTATTTACTGCTGAAGACAGCCTTTGTTAGAAATCTTTGAAGGATTCTTTTGGGCCTTGTATAACTTTTGTAACTGATTCAATATTCTTCCTTGCTTCCTCAGTTCTGTCCCATGCATTCATGGCTGCCATGTGGCTTAGGATTAAGGTTTGGTTATCATATAAACATTGTCTTTGTATATCAGCATAATCACCTTCTCCAAGAGGCTGATCCTGGGAAATTTCCACACCTCCAGTCCCACCTTGTTGTTCTAGTGTTTTAGCCTCCTCTTCCCACCACACTCTCCACTGTAACTGTGGAGCAGCCTCTAGCACCACTGTATCTAATTCTTTCCAGTCCTGAGGGATAATTCTATTACAAATTGACCATGAGTTTAACATCGGCTTTACAAATGGAGAATGCATGCCATATGATACTATAGTTTCTTTAAATCTCCTCAAATCTAACATTTCCACTTAGCTCATACACACCCTTGAGCATTTGGCAGTTCCTGTAAGGTTTACCAGTTAGATTAATGTTTGCTGTCTGGTAACCTGAGGCTGTTTCTCTGTAACCATATAATTCAATCCTGAGATAGGTTCACCTTTAAATTCTTCTGTCTGGGTCTAAATTTCTCTATAATTCATTTTAACAGGTTTTTCTAAAGTTTTTATCTTGGCAGTCAAATTGACCAACCTTTTTAATGCTAAGATAAAAATAATCAAACAAATAATATTCATAATTGATGTTACGTTCATCCCATAAACATTAATTATCCTCTCATTTAATTGTTCCATTTTCAGACTGCCTATTGTGTTATCAAACAGACACCAAATTCTTTCCATTGTAAAAATGTTTCCCTCGAACAACCAAAAAAGCCAAAAAAAAAGTTTCCCATTTTTTAATGTGGGAAAAATTCTCTTTTAATTAATTTCTCCCTTAAGATATCTTAATTGACTAACCAAGTCTTTCGACTATGTAGAACAGTAGAAGTCTGAGGGATTTTCAAAGCAGTTATCTAGTGTGGCAGCAGTCTGAGATGGGAATCCAGAGAGAGCCTACTACCCACCAAGAGAGAAAAAGCCAAAGATATCCACCCACATGCAGCTCAGGCCTGAGCCAGGGGGCCTGTAAGGCCACAAGTGGCTTTTTAGTGAATTCTTGCCACAATCGTTGGAGCACCAATTGTAACACGAATCTTAAAAGGTCTTATTAAATAAAAACCTAGAGCCAGATATAGTGGTGTCAACCTGAGAGATCAGAGGAATAGGAAAAAACCACAATCTAACCTCTCCTCACTGACACCTCAGTCTCCAAAGACAGACCTTCTTCCTGTCTATCCACGCCTATGTGCCTTTCTGTTCTGCTCTCACATGTGCTCTCTCAGCCCAGCTACATCACTTCTTCCTGCACAGCTCTGTCACTTCCTGTCTGTCTGTACAGACCTCCAGACCTCTGTTGTTAGTGATGGGATTAACGGCATCTGCCACCATGCCTGGCTATGTTCCCAGCATGGCCTTGAACTCACAGAGATCCAGACAGATCCCTGCCTCCCAAGTGATAGGATTAAAGGCATGTGATTGCCTGACTTCTATGTTTACTGTAGTGTCTGGCTTTTTTCTCTGATCCTTAGATAAATTTTATTGGGGAACACAGTTTATTGGGGGACACAATACATCACCACACAGCCTTGACTGCATTGGCACAGGAGACAACTTTCTGAATAGAATGCCAGTACCACAGACACTAAGATCAACAATTAATGAATGAGACCTCATGAAACTGAAAATTTTCTGTAAAGCAAAGAACACTGTAGCAAGCATTCTAGTTGGTCTTAATAATAAAGACCCGGAGTCAAATATCAAGAGTGAGAGCTGAAAGATCAGAGAAGCAGAGCAACCAGCCACTAGAAACTTCTTGCCTCTCCAACTTCTCAGACTGAAATAGGGCTGAGCGCCTGTCTCCACCCTGCCTTATCCCTTTCTCTCTAAACCCAGCCATATCACTTCCTGTCTGTTGTCTATAGAAATCTCCAGACCTGTATGATTAGTTAATAGCTAACTCCACCCTCTGGTCTTCAGGCAAGCCTTATTTGTTATAGCACAAACAAAATACCATTACATTTCCCCCTTTTTTGTCTAAAATAAACAAGATTATAACTAATATAAGAAAAACTATATACAATAAGTACAATAACTATATACAATATATCAGGCAATAATTACATCAATGTCTAGTCCATTAAAATTGACAAATTCAGAGAAAATACTCTACTATCTATCCTATCTTGGTGAGTCCAAAGTGCTGTCCCTAATTCACCTTCTATCCTAATTTGCATTACCAACCTAACACTACCTTTTTATGTCTCTTGATCCTGTATATCAGATTTCTTTTCTGAATTTGTTAACAAAGAGAACTATAACTATAAAGTCTTCCACTCTTTCAGAGACCTGAGGAGGAAATAATATTACCTGAGTAAGCAGGAAGTACAAGCATGCAACTTCCAAAAAATGTGAGAAGTGACAGAAGCAGCTGGCTGCCTGGACAGTCACCCAAGGTTCCTCTGCAACATTGGGGCATCCATCTTCAGCCTACAGGCCTAGAATGTTTGACAGACTTTTCTGTCATACAGGATATTCTGAAGGGCTGTCCTACTTTGTCTTGGCAAAGTTTCGCAATCTGTTCTTTTGTGTCCTGCTTTTCCCATTTGGACAGCATACTGTCAGCATCAAGGCAAGGGTACTTTCTTGCCCAGTGGCTAACTCTTGCCACAAAGAAAGCAAACTCCATATGGAATTTCTTCGATGCCCATCATCTTCTCTGAAGTATATTGATACTGCCAGGAGTAGACATGCCTCATTGTCATAAAAAGAAAAAAAAAGAACCTATGTTATGAAAACATGTTAAATGCCATATAGTTCTCTGAAGTATTTGAAGATGACCTTTCTATCTAAAATATATCTCTGTTTGACCTTGAAAACATACCTAATATGACTACAATTTTGATTATAATGACTAACTACTAACTTGCATCCTAATTAGTTGGTAATATTAACTTTCAAGGACTAGAAATTTGCATTACATTGTTAAATGAGCTGTATAGATGCAATACCCTGAACAAGAGTAGAAATGTATGTAGAAGAAGTTTCTCCAGTCCTGCCCAGTCCCATGGTCTGGACGAATCTCTCCCACCTGCAGTCCTGCAGCTGCTTATGAAATAATCACTCAGAGGCTTAATATTAATTACAAACTGTATGACTTATGGCTTAGACTAATATTAGCTAGCTCTTTCAACTTAACTCAACCCATTCCTATTAATCTATGTTTTGCCCCATGGCTTCGTGACATTACCTGTTCTCTCACATCTTGCTTCTCCTGCAATGGCTTATAGCATCTGCCCTGACTCCTCCCTTCTTCAGTTTGAATGTACAGCCTAACCTTATTTTGTCTTGCCATTGGCCAAACAGCTTTATTTATTAACCAATGAGAGCAACGCATATTCACAGCATACAGAAAGACACCCCACAACACTTCCCCTTTTCTGTCTAAACAAAAAGAAAGGTTTTAATTTTAATAAGTAAAATTACATATAACAAAACAGTTATCTAGCAAGAATTATAGTTATAATATCTAGTCTATTTATATTTGGAAAATTAAAGAAAATATTCTAACATATATCTTATTTTTGTGAGTCTAAAATTTTATATCTATTTTATCATTTGTTATGACTAAACAAAACTATAATTATAGCTATCTAGTCTTCAATTCCATCAAAGACCCCAGAAGGATATAATAGTACCTAAGTAAACAGAAAGTGCATTGTAAACAACTTCCAAAATTTTAGAAATGTCAGAGATGTCTGGCTACCTGGACAGTCACCCAAAGTTCCTCGGCAACGTTGGGGCATCCATCTTAAGCCTATAGGCCTAGAGTCTCTGGCAGAATTTTTAATAAAGTAAGAAATTTGAAGGATTGTCTCACCTATTGCCAAGGCTCATCAGTCACTTTCCTCTATATCCTACAGAATGTCTGGCAGTATCTTCTGTGAAAATTTTCCTTTTTGATTAGACAGAAAAGGGGAAGTGCTGTGAAATGTGTTTCTGTATGTTGTAAATATGTGTTGCTCTCATTGGCTAATAAATAAAGCTATGTTGGCCTATGGCAGGGAAGAATGGAGCCA
Organism: Peromyscus aztecus; assembly: GCA_902168405.1. Classification (NCBI taxonomy): domain Eukaryota; kingdom Metazoa; phylum Chordata; class Mammalia; order Rodentia; family Cricetidae; genus Peromyscus; species Peromyscus aztecus. Next base: position 25,194 of record CABHPQ010147027.1, read on the forward strand.
GGTGGGAAAACCAAGAAAGATAGAAAGATGAAGAAGGGTAGAGTCAGGGCAGATGCTTCAACCTGCCACCAGGAGAAGCAAGATATGAGAGAACAGGTAATGTCACGAAGCCATGTGGCAAAACATAGATTAATAGGAATGGATTGAGTTTAGTTGTAAGAGCTAGCTACCAAGAAGCCTAAGCCATAGACCATACATTTTGTACTTAATATTAAGCCTCTGAGTGATTATTTCATAAGCAGCTGTAGAACTGTAGGTGGGAGAGATTTGTCTGGACTACACGGTTGGGCAGAACAGGAAAATTTCTGCCTACAAATGTATATACAGTATGTTCTAACAAAAATAACCTCAAATTTATATCAATATACAAAGATCCATATCAATATAAAATATTTAAACAAGTAGTTGCTTTATAAAAGTAGATTCAATAATCTACCATTTTATCCTATCATTTCTACACCCTCCTTTTTTCTTTTCAAAACCAGAACCCTGAAGCTAATCTACTTTGTTCAGCTTTTTTCTTGACCATTACAAATAACAATTTGTAACCAACAACCTTGAACAATGACAAATATCCATAATCCATTGAAAGATGAAAAACAGCCTGCCCTATCTCTTCGGAATGTGGGCATCATGTTCTTAAATTTACTTTTTGCTGTCTAGGGATAACAGCACCTTTAGGAGATCTTGAAAAGAAATTTGGGTTAATTGTCAAGTCCTGGGAGAAGTAGCTGTATCATTTGTTGTCCAGTTTCTGCATAATGGTAAATTGCAGGGCTTGTCTCAAGTCCTGGCTAGAGTAGTCTGTGGGCTGGATCATCTCAGGTAGCCATCTTGAAATTGTCCTGAATAGTTTGTAGTCCAAAGCTTATCTTTGGTTGGTGTTTGTCAGATTAGTGGCATCATAGTGCAGGTGAAATTGTCACTGTGGGGCCCCATCATCCTTTTGGAGACTTCAAAATTCACTGTTAGGCATGGCCATGATTCACTGCAAAAAACTTAAATGTTTTAAATGTCATATGCAGCAGATCTCAAAGAGGGTAAAGGATCAATATTTGTTATGTATATCCAGAGTACAAAATTTTAATTCCTAGTAACCTGATAAAGACTCAAACCTGAAGGGGTTGGGGATTTAGCTTAGTGGTAGAGCACTTGCCTAGCAAGCGCAAGGCCCTGGGTTCGGTCCTTGGCTCCAGAAAAAAAAAAATTCTCACAACCTGAAATCATGTACAGGAAGCTAGACAAAGCCTTTTTATAGAATTACTTAGTACTGTATATGATCTTTAGTATTGTGACAAAAAGTCTAAAATATATATTAATCTTATACATTTTGAGATAATGTATATGCCTTAAGAAAAGCTTGAAAGAGTCATAATAAAACCAAAAAATTATAAGGTTAGTGGCAATAGCATAGTCCCTAATTTTGGTTTTTATTCTGTCCCATATAAGGTGGCTCTTCTGACATGAGACAGATATTTTGGATTTTACTTTAACAAGCATGATTGGATTTAGAGAAGGAGAGAGCCATGCTCCAACTCCAAAGCCAGCTTTAATTTTCAATTGAACTGCAACTACAACTGCTGATGCTCCTTGTTCATGTACAGCCTGAAAGGTCAGTAGCTCTTCTTTATAATACCTTCTAATATTTTCCCCAGAAACATACATTAATTTATAATTTGTTTCTGGGATTGGAGAGATGTTAATCTGGATATTCTGTAATAAATCATGTCCCCATAAATTCATTGCTATGTTAGCCACATACGGCTTTAATTTTCCTCTCTGTTCTTTTGACCCTATACATTTGACACATCTCACATTGTTTTACCTGAGATAAAGTTCCAATCCCTAAAAGCTGAACATTTTCCTCCTGAAGAGGCCAATTTGGATGCCAAGTTTCTGGTGAAATTATTGTTATATCTGCATCTGTGTCTACAAGACTTTTGATGACAATGTCATTTATTCAGATTTTTAATTTTGGTCTTTGTTCATTTATAGAAGTTTGTCAAAATATTTTCTCCTGAATTTTTTCTCTCTTCTATAGCTGATCTATCATCCAGAGCAGTATGGTTTTTTCCCAATAGGCACTAGGTTCTTTAATTGGTCTGGGAATGAGTTTCCCCCATGTTCACAGAAAATGACTCAACCAAATTTGATATGGGGCCAGAAGAGGTCCCCACAATGTGTTTCCCAATTGCAAATGGTTACCTTGTCTGTCCCTTGTTGATCTATATTCATTGGTCCAATGTCAGCCTTTGCCATACTTTCTATGTACTCTAGAAAGGATGGGCATTCTGTTTGGATTTTTCTTAGAAAAAACATTGTTTCTAGGAATGCCCTGTTTACAATCCCTTTTTAGGTGATCTTGTTTACCACAATTGAAACACCTGACATTTTAATTTTTCTTCAGTCCTCTGGAAATCACCACTCCGATCCAAGCATTATCATGGTTATGAGATTCAATATTGACTGTACCTCAGATCCATTCCTCAAAGGATGCTTATCTTGCCTTTAATGCCTAATTACCCTTTTGTGTTGTGCATTAGCATTTTCTAAAGCCAGAGATTCAATTATTATTTGTCTAGTTTCTGAATTTGGTATCATTCTATTTATTGCTGAGGTCAATCTTTGTAAGAAGTCAGTGAAGGTTTCTTTTAGACCCTGTATAACTTTAATAAATGACACAGTTTTCTTTACTTCTTCAATTCTGCCCCAAGCATTCAAAGCTGCTGTGTGGCATAATGCCAGGGTGTGGTCATCATATAAAAATTTCTTTTCTACATTAGCATAATCTCCCTCTCTAAGAAGCTGGTCTCGGGAGATTTCCATACCTCTAGCCCTACTTCATTGTTCAATGGTCCTAGCCTCATCTTTCCACCAGATCCTCCACTGTAATTGAGGACCAAGCTCCAAAACTACTGTAACCAAGTCTCTCCAGTCTTGAGGGGTAATTCTATTACAAGTTGACCATGAATTTAACATCTGCTCACAAAAGGTGAATGCATGCCATATGAGACTATCACTGCCTTGAATCTCCTTAAATCTAACATTTCCATAGGAGTCCATTCAGCTTTTACAAAGTGTTGGGAATATTTATTATTTGGCAATTTCTGTAAAGTTACTGAATAAATTAAGATTGGTTGTTTGAAAATCTCAGGCTGTTCCTCTCTAATCTTATAACACAATGCTGAGATTGACTCTCCTTTAAATTTCTCTGTCTGGGTTTGAATATCTCTATGGTCTGTTTTAATAAGTTTTTTTAACTTGTATTTTAGCACTCATATTAACCAACTTTTTAGTGATAAAACAAAAATGATAAAACTGACAATGTGTATAATTAACATTACATAAATCCCATCTAAATTAATTATCCTCTTATTTAATTGTTCCATTTTCAAACCTTTCAGTATATTTTCATGTAGAGACCTAACTCCCTCCATTGTAATAGTATTTTCCATTCTTTAATGTGGGGAAAAAAGCTCTCTCTTTTAATTAATTTCTCCTTTAAGAAATCCCAATTGTCTCACCAAATCTGTGGAAGATGATTGTAGCTAGAGTTTTTCTGTCTCCCAGCCTGCTGGTGGTCATTGGGCTGGACAAATCTCTCTCACCCGCCAATCCTGCATTCACTCGGACCCAAGTAAATGCACAGAGGCTTATGTTATTTACAAACTGTATGGCCATTAGTTCAAGCTTATTACTGACTAGCCCGTACATTTAAATTAACCCATAATTCTTATTTATGTTTAGCCATGTGGCTTGGTACCTTTTCCCAGTTCTGCCTTCACATCTTGCTTCTCATGGTGGCAACTGGAAGTGTCTCCTGACTCAGCCCTCCTGTTCCCAGAATTCTCTCCCTTTGTCAAGCCTATACTTCCTGCCTGGCTACTGGCCAATCAGCACTTTATTAAGCAATCAGAGCAACACATCCACAGCATACAGATATCCACAGCAGACGATGGTGAAGCTGAGAGGCTGACTGCTGCTGTGTAGAACAGTAGAAGCCCAAGCAGGTTTTCAAGTCAGCTAATTACTTTGGCTGCAGCCTGAGGAGGGGTTCCAGGGAAAGCCCACAACCCACCAGGAGAGGGAACCTGCTGTCTGAAAATGCACACGGGTGATTGTGGGGAAGAAACACATGTGGCCGTAGCTGCCGAAAGGCTGAGCTGGCCGGTGGTAAGGGGGTAGCTCTGGCAGTGTTTAGAGTCCAAAGGCCTGTGGAGTTTGCTTCCGAGAGGCTGCAACAGAAAAATGCCAAACTTGCTTGGAGGCTTAGGGAAAAAAGAGAGGCGAACCTAGCCAGTGAGGTGGTGACTTCATCAGGAGGCCCCGTGTACAGCTCTGGCATGTGTCAGTGGCTTCAAAGCCACAGGCAAGTGACTTTTTCATGAATTCATGCCCTGAAGTTGGATGCCAGATGTAGTGTGAATTCTAATTGCTCTTAATAATAAAAACCCAGAGTCAAGTATCAAGGGTGAAAGCTGAAAGATCAGAGAAGCAAAGAAACTAGCCACTAGAAATTTGTTACCTCTCCAACTTCTCAGTCTGAAAAAGGGCTGAGTTCCTGTCTCTACCCTGCCTTATCACTTCCTCTCTCTGTTCAGCCATATCACTTTCTGTCTGTTATCTGCAGAGACCTCCAGACCTCTATAGTTAGTGAATAGCTAACTCCACCTTCTGATCTTCAGGCAAGCTTTATTTGTTAGAGAATGAACAAAATATCACAGGAAACTGTCAATTAAACAAAACAGCAGCGTACATAATGGTAAAAACTTCACCAACCCCACATCCAACAGAGGGCTGACTTCCAAAATATATTAAAAAAACTCAAGAAACTAAACATCAACAAACTAAATAATCCAATTTAAAAATGGGGTGTAGATCTAAACTGAATTTTCAACAGAGGAAACTCAAATGGCCAAGAAACACTTAAAGAAATGTTCAACATCCTTAGCCACCAGGGAAATGCAAATCAATACAATCTGGAGATCCCATCTTACAGCTGTCAGGATGGCTAAAATCAAAAATACAAGTGACAGCTCATGCTGGTGAGGATGTGGAGCAAGGGGACACATCCATATGCTGGTGGGAGTGTGAACTTGTACAGCCACTGTGGAAATCCATATATCAGTTTCTCAGAACATTGGGAATCATTATACCTCAAGACCCAGCTACAGGACAGAGCAGCATAAACCCAAAGGATACTCTATCCTATCACAAGGACACTTGCTCAACTATGTTCATAGAAGCTCTATTCATAATAGTCAGAAACTGGAAACAACTTAGATGTCTCTCAACCAAGGAGTGGATAAAGAACATGTGGTACGTATACACAATGGTGTATTACTCAGCTATTAAAAAACAACGTCATCATGAAATTTGCAGGCAAATGGATGGAACTTGAAAAAAAATCATCCTGAATGAGGTAACTCAGACCCAGAAAGACAAACATGGTATGTACTCACTCATAAATGCATATTAGCTGTAAAATAAAAGATAATCACACTATAGTCTACAGACCCAGAGAAGCTAAGTAACAAGGAGGGTTTAAGGAGGAAAGCAAGGATCTCCCTTGGAAGAGAAAATAAAAGAGATTTTGTGAGTGGATTGGAGCAGGTGGGGCTGAGAACAGGAGGGATCAACTTGGCGGAGGAGTAAATACTGGAATCAGGCGGCACTTGGGGGGCAAGGTGGAAACCTAGTGCAATGGAAACTCCATGGAATTTATGAGAGTAACCCTAGCAAAGACTCCCAGTAATGGGGACACAGAGCCTGAACCAGCTGTCTTCTGTAACCAGACAAGAACTCATGGGGAGGGATTGACACCAGTCCAGCCACAGAACCTTCAAACTGCAGCTTGTCCTGCCCCAGAGTGTTCTGGGACTGGAGCCTATCAGAATCCTCAAGAAAGAGACCAGAGAGACTTCATACAGCAACTGATGGGAGCAGATGCAGAGTCCCACAGACAAACATTAGGCAGAGCTCAGGAAGTCCTGCGGAGGAGGGGGGTTAGGATCAGAGGAACCAGAGGGGTAAGGGATACCAAGAGAACATAGCCCACAAAGTCAACTGACTGGGATTTATGGGAGCTTGCAGAAATCAGGGAGCCTTTCGGGGTCTGACCTAGGTCATCTGCATATATGCCTGGCTGAGGAGCTTGGTGTTCTTGTGGGATTCTTAACAGTGGGAGCAGAGATGGTCATTGACTCTTTTGCCTACTTATGGGACCCTTTTCTTCGTCCAGCCTCAATGTGATGGTATGTACCTGGTCTTACTGTAGTGTGTTATGCCATGTTTGCTCGATCACCCTGGGAGGCTGAGACAGAGGGGGCATGGATGGTGGAGAAAGGGGAGGTGGGGGTAGGGGAGGGAGGGGAGGGAGGGGAAACTAGAGTCAGGATGTAATATATGAGACAATAATAATAATTTTAAAAAATAGAAGAAAAAAACAAAAGAAAGGAATCTATTGGAGTCAGCATTTGCTCTTAAAGTGGAATCTGCTGTGGCATCCAGGAACCCAATATCCTTAGGAAAGAGAAGTAAGGAGTCCATTAGGAACACCACCCTCAATGGGGAGAGAGTTTGTTCCTCTGGATTCCTGATGGGAAGCTATCCTTGAACATAGTTACCAGGGAGAGGATCCCCTGTTATCAGAACCTCCACCAATGCCCTGGGAAGGAGGTCAGGCAATGCTGGGAGCAGCATTCCAGCCTACTTTACTAGAGAAACTCCTTAGAGACTATCAGATAACATTTAGGTTTTAGGCAGATAGAGTAATAGTTAGAATTTTATAATTGTTCTGATAAATGCATCTTAATCAGATATGACTATTTTCTGTTATTTTGTTTCTAATTTCATTTATACATTTCATTCTCAATTGTAAAATACAAAATAAAATATTTATAATAAGTATTTATTAATGAGATACTTGGAAAATTAGAATGAATTCTAATGTTCTGTTGACCTGGACTACAGTGAACTTACTTAGAAAAAATCCAGTCTTTTTGAACACTACTTGTAAGCTTTACATGTTATATCTAATTTAACTGCTTTTGTCCAGTTGTTGAGGGGTTCTCTAGTGTCCTTTGAATATTGAGGCTCCCCTTCCTCCTCGCTGGTGAGAAAAGAAATTCTTAAGTAAAGAGCATGATGGATATTTTCCCACATTTTTTTTTTGACTTATGGGTTATTTCTAGGATTTTTCTACTCATTTGGGACCATAGCTAAATTCCAAAGCCTCAGCATGCAAACTGGATGTTGAAGGTCTGTGGGACTGCATAGTAACACTCCCCTCGGGCACCACCTCTGCTAAAGCAATATGAATTCTCCGGTGAGTTTCATTATGGTATTTTGTCACATGCACATAAAGCACTTTACACACACACACACATCCTGATGCCTAAATTACCCTCTTTTGTCCCTCTTAGCTTTACATGTATTTGTTCAAGAAACATAAGCATGTACAAAAAATGTGCTTTGTATTTATCATTAAAAAAGAGAAAGAAATAAATAATACGGATCTTGGCTACTGGCTGGAACTTGCACACAGGTCTCCACAGTCTCCCATGAAATGAGATAATATGTTCGGAGGGGGGCAGGAAAGCCAAGGCTCAGGCCTCTCTGAATCACTGTAAAGTTATATTTATCAAGGAAGGATGCTACCACACATTACTGAAGGGTTTGCTGACTGGATTTACAACTGTTAAATATTTTTAGACATATGGGTTACAGCCTCTGCTAGCAATTCTGTCCTGCACCACCACCTCCACCCCACCCCTGCCACAGAGGTTAGGGAATCTCTGCGATCTCTGATCTGGGATCAGAAGTGGGTTTATTCAGAAATGAATTCATAATGTTCTGAAACTTAAGAAAGGGATATTGGGGTGGTGTGTAGAAAACTGGGTCTAGGGAAAGATTTTCATGGTGAATGTGGACATGAGGAAGTCTTGCTCTTTTAGGATCCACTGATACACGTTCAATAAACTTCACTGATTTCATGTTTTCTTCTTTTCTAGGTCTTTTGAGGGCTCCCATGGGCCTTGACTCAATTGAGTGGTAAGGAGGATGTGGGCCGATGATGGATCTAATTAGCTGGGGAGCTGAGTCTGAAGCCTTAGGACAGAGCCAGTCGAATCAGAGCAGGCAGAGCCATCTGTACATTTTGCAACTCTGCTACCTAGATCACCTACAAGACCCAAGGAGGACCTGTCAGCTTCAGGAGGGCATAGCCTGCCTGTGTCCCACCCTTGTGCCAATGGTACATGACAGCTCATCTGAAGCAATCATATTGTGTTTGTTGATTGAGTTAACAAATATCATCTAACATGGTACATAAAATAGTCAATTAACTGTTGTTAGGAAATTATTTTTAAATGTTTAAATAGTTACTATATTAATAATACAAATATATACAATGCATTGTAATTATCTAAATACAAATACACATAATAGACTATAAATAATAAATTTATTTATTTAAAATATTAAATGATTTAAAAGGCTTTGTCACATGTAGTTAAACTATATTTAGTCATAGGAGTTTGACCACTGTTGCGGTTTGGATGAGGACTGTCCCCCATTGGCTCATGTGCTTGAACACATGGTTCCTAATCGGTGGCATTGTTTGGGGAGGTTATGGAACCTTTAGGAGGTACAGCTTTGCTGCAGAAATTATGTCACTGGGGACAAGCTTTGAGGGCTCATAGCCTCACCTCACTTCCTGTTCTGATGAAATTCATCTCTCTGCTTCCTGCTCCTGCTCTCTAGCCGTTTTGAACTCTATCTCTCTGCAACTGTGAGCCAAATTAACCCTTTCTACCTTAGATTGCTTTGGGTCATGGTGTTTTATCACAGCGAGTAACTAATAGCAATCTCTCACATTCAAAGGTGAGAATGGGGAGATTGTTTGTGCTAATGTCAAGCGAGTCTATCCTAATTCTCCTCCAACCCCGTGCATGCTTTTACCACACAGAATGTTTTCCACATTCCTTGCAGTATCTTTGATGTATCTTCCTTCCCTTGACATGTTGGTCTTGTATTTGTAGAGGAATTCATCCACCAAGATAATAAAAGCTATGCTTCTCGGACAGGGCTCCCAGTAAGATTGCATCAGGCTGTTTCTATTTTAACATCCATTTCACGTTCTTGAGAAATTCCCTAGCCCGTCCTCTCAGGATACATGTTGGCAGCCCTGTGCCTAATGTTCACAGTGCTCTTCTGTCACCAAAACATCCAGAAATGATTGCTGGGGTGTGGTTGTGTCCCATTTGTGTGTTGGAGCCTTCATTTCTCAACGTGACGATGGAAAGGAGACTTCACGGGAAGTGCTGGCCTCAGAAAGGCAGAATGAGTGAGTTCTCTCTCTTGTGAAACTAGATTAATTACCTTGAGAGCGAGTTGTCACCAAATCAAGTTTGACTTTCTCAGCTCTCTCTTGCCTCCTCCATTGTCATGGGACCCTTCCACTTTCTGTTGTGAGTCCCAGCAGCATGAGGGCCTCATTATATACAGCTTCCCAATGTGGAACTTCCCTGGCTCCTGATACTCTGTTACAGCCACATAAAATACAGTAAGACAACTGCACATTTGATCACTTACCAGAAGGCACTGATGTACCCTGTCTCTGCAGAAGACGGGCCATGGGCCAACCTGACACACTCATACACAAGTGATAAGACATATGGGCCAATGAGTAGATTTGAGAGTCCAGAAACAACACCAAATATCCATGACTAATCAACAATACCAAGATAACAGAATGCAGAATAGTCTCCCCCACCAATGGATAGCCACATTTGAAAGAATGAAGTTGAACCTCTGGTATCTTAGTTAAGGTTTTTATTGCTGTGAGGAAACACTGTGACCATGGCAACTCTTACAAAGAAAACATTTAATTGAAGTGGTTCACTTAGAGTTTCAGAGGTTCAATCCATTATCATCATGGCAGGGAGCATGGCAACATGCAAGGAGATGTGATGGTGGCTACATCTTGGCTTGCAGGCAACAGGAAGTTGACTGACAGTCACACTGAGGGAAGCTTGAGGGAAGCTTGAGGAAAAGAGACCTCAAAGCCCTCCCCCACAGTGACACATTTCCTCCAACAAGGCCACACCTCCTAATAGTGGCCATTTTCTTTCAATCCACCCTACCTGGTTTATATTACACAATCAGATTAAGTCAAATAGACCAAAGGTCTAAATCTGGAAGGTGGAACTATAAAACTCTTAGAAGAAAACAGGGGGTAAGTCTTTATGGCCTCCTATTTGATACTAGACTCTGAAATGGCTCAAAAGAATAATCAAAAAAAGAAAAGTCCATTGGAATTCACAAAAAAATCAGAATGGAATCCAGGTGTGGTAGCACACGTCTCTAAACCTGGCACTTGGGAGACAGAGGCAATAGGATCTCTGTGAGTTTGAGACAAGCCTGCCCTACATCATGAGATCCAAGCTAGTGAAGGATACTTAGCGAGATCCTGTTTCAAAAAAAAAAAAATCAGGCATGGTGGTGCATGTCTTTAATGCCCGACAGAGGAAGGCAGATCTCTGTGAGTTCGAGTCCAGCCTGGTCTACAGAGAGAGTTCCAGTACATCCAGGGCTACAGAGATAAACTTTGTCTTGAAAAACAAACAAACAAACCAAGATAGTGCATGAAAAGATACTATTAAAAAAATAAATGACAACCTAACACAATGAGAGAAAATATTTGCAAACCATGTATCTGGAAGAGATTTGTAACAAGGACAAAATTTTTTAAAAATCTTAACAGCTCAACAACAAAAAGAAACGAATTCAGAGGTGGGCAAAAACCTTGCCGCACATTTCTCCAAAGACGTTTTAATGGGACAGGAGGCACATGGGAGGGTGCACGGATCACCTGGCACGGCGGAGGTGGAAACCAAGACCACAGCAAGATCCCTCCCCAGGATCTGGATCTATCCAGAACTGCACAATATCATACCGAGGGAACAACCCAGACCCAGAAGGACAAACATCACATGGTCTCTCTGTTTGGGGCCTCCAAGCTCCAAATCTTCAGATGTGAGCACATATTCTGGAGAAATGCAGATACCAGGAAAGCAAAAATGGATGTTGCTGGGGTAGGTGAGTGAGGGAGCAATACAGCGAGGAAGAGCAGGGTACAGGTGATCTGATCCTGATGGGCACTGGGAGAAATGGGCGGGACTAGAATTAGAGAGAGGGGAGGGAGACACACACAGAGGGAGGAGGAGGAGGGGAACAACAGTAAGGATATCTGGAAAAGTAATAAGGAATCATAGGATTAACCGTCCACCTAACAATAACTGTAATGCAGATAAGTCAGTATATAAATATACATATGTAATTGAAATGCAATTTTCCCATCTAGACTGACAATGTTCCTTCCAAGAGCCAAAGACCATCTGATAAAAACAGTTGTGGGATATTTCTACACTGTGTAAAGATGTATTGCTGTGACTGGTGTAGTAAAAAGATGAAAGGCCAATAGATAGGCAAGAGTTATAGGCAGGACTTCTGGACAGAGAGGACCCTGGGAAGAAAGTTGGAGTCACTAGTGAGATGCAGAGGAAGCAGGACATGCAGGAGAAGTAACAGCCACAAGCCATGTGGCATAATGTAGATTAATAGAAATGGGTTAATTTAAGTTATAAGAACTAGTTAGAAACAAACCTAAGCTATAGGCTGACTTTCATAATTAATAATGTCTCTGGGTCATTATTTGCAGGCTAGCAGTCCAAAGGGTCCAACAAGAGAGCTTGCTACAAAAGAACTCAATATCAGGCATGAGAATTCTCCTTTTGAGTTGTTGGTCACAGTTGTCCAAGAGATTCCCAAAACACACAACTAATTGTTATTGACCTTGATTCCCTCCCAGAGACAGAAGGGAAGTCGCTATTGTTGAAGACACCACACACTTCAGACATAGGTCCCAGAGGCCCCTGAACTGGAAGTAGCCTGAAGGCCTCCTTTCTGAGGACTAGCTTTCATGGTACCAGAAGGCATCACGCAAGCTTCCAAAGGAGGAAAGCCAACCAACAGTCCTACCCAGCTAGGATGCCTATGAAGCACAACAGTGACCAGCATTACATGATAATCTTAAGGGTATAATGTGGAACCAACAGCTCTCTAATTGGAATTAAGACCTGCTCAACAAGGGGGAAAATATGTCTGGTACTGGAAATTTAACCCATGGTTATAGAAGTCATGGATCTTGAAAGAGAACCTACAAACAACCACTTTACTAAACCAGCATAATCCCTATCAACAATCTCTAAATATTTGTTCTTATGCCCTCAGATAAGTGTAGTCTCTACTCCTCATCAACAGAACTTCTCTATGAAACAGATGGAGACCACCACAGAACACCACAACCAATCAAAATGCAGAGTTGTGGAGCCCACTCCCAATAGATACAGCTACAAGACATTCCTGCACCTAAGGCCCAGGTAACATGGAAGAAGAGGATGCAAGAAGATTGTAAGAGACAGAGGATCAGGGAGTTTGCTATGAGATTGTTTCTTTTAGGAATGTTAGAAGCGGCATCCACAAAATCTCACCAACACAACTGCCCAAACATAAGCTGAACAAGGATGACAACAAGACATGCTAAAGTAGATGGGGAAAGCCCATCAGGTCTCAACCCTACACAAAGAGCTACAGGTAACTAAGGAGTGATGAGAACAGGAGGAATAGTCTTCCTTAGGGAAGAACACACCAATTGATTATCCAATGCCAAACGGTCAGTACCATACATACATACAAATAGCATTATACAGACTAAGTAAGTTGTACTTACATATTAAAGTGTGTGTGTGTGTGTGTGTGTGTGTGTGCATGAGAGAGAGAGAGAGAGAGAGAGAGAGAGAGAGAGAGAGAGAGAGAG
>CABHPQ010147029.1:0-15714 GCA_902168405.1 Peromyscus aztecus
GGGGCCTCTGTCCTTGCAGAGCTCCGCATCCTGTCTGCTCTGGCTGCCCAGTCCAGCCACGGCCTTTCCTGGTGAGGTGCAGTGGCTTACTGGAGATTTCCCTTTGCCCACTCAAAAACCAAGGGAGAGGCCATAGGCACTCATATTGAGTAACTTAATAGTGTTGTGTATATCAAAACAATAACAAAAGTTATTTAAACCAGTAGTCTTAAAAAAAAGAAAAAAAGAAAAGAAAGAAAGAAAATCCTCCCCCAGCACTTGGCATTTTGAGACAGGGTCTTACTTTCTTGCTCAGTCTGACCTGGAATTCACTATGTAGCTCAGGCTGGCCCAGAACCTATAGCAGGCTTCCTGCCTCAGCCTTCTGGGTCCTAGAGCTATCCAGGTTTAGTGGCTGTCTTTTATTTACTTTGGTACAGAACTACTTTGTATTGAGACTTGTCTAAACTGACTAGTGGTGTTGCCCTAGGCTGTCGATGGTGGAATCAGGTGTGTGCAGGAGAGGTGAGCCACTCCCCACCAGTGACAGAAACTGGCGGCAGCAGCACAAGAAGCGGGGCGGTCGTTGGCCGGCAGCTGCCCTCCTGCAGGCTTCTCTGTCTACAGACTGCAGGATGATGAGGTTCTGCTGCCCCATAGGACAACCTCATTTCTCTTCTTGGTTGCCTGACTTGCTCAAGAACTAACCTGTTAAGAAAGCTTGACCAATTTTGACATCCTTTGTAGACACTTTAAAAGTACCCCCAAACTGTCTGAGACAGTCCCATTTTTCTTTGCTAAAATGTACTGATTAAACCCCACAATAATCATCAGCTGATGCAGTTTACTTGGTACATTTCACAGTTGAGTACTCAGTCACTGGTGAGTCTTTGCAGAATCTCTGTTCAGGCCTGTTGAGGAATACGGACTCCTACTTGATTTAGGATGAGATTCTGTTTTTCACTCCCATTGGGTAAATCTATTGGGCCTCTCTTCTGATCTTCAACATTAAAAGCTAAAAATGAAAAACAATATTCCAATATTAAGCACTTTGGGGAAACAGCTTGGGCAAGTTTCACTTCATGTCAGTTTCTAGAATTTTCATAAAGAGAATTCACATCCATTAATACTGTAGCTTAGCATTGTGTTCCCATCAAGAGAGCAAAAGAAACGGTGTGTGCAGCCAACAGCGTGCCACAAAACAAAGCTGAAAGCCCTGAAAACGCCCCCATTGTTGAGTGGTGAAGTAATACAGCCCCTGTGCTGTGTGATTTCTCCAAAGGGTAGCAATAATAGCACACACTCCTTCCCAGAGCCACCTGCCTGCAGCTTCTGCTGAAGCTGCTACACTGAAGCTCACTCTAAGAGCTGAAGTCTAGGCTTCCATCCTGGGTATGGACTGTACTTTGTTTAATCCGTGCAGTGTTGAGACTACAGAGTTGAAACTAATGTCTTTTTCACCTCATCTCCCCGGGGCAAGCAAGGTCTTAAGCTGTTCATTTTAGCCTTTTGCTCTGCACCTCACTCTGCTGAGAGCCTTGCACAAGATCAGAGTGCTCCATATACCCAGAGTAAAGGTAAACATCACAGGTTTTCACTGCAGAGCCAAACATCCAGCAGGATACTCCAATGCAGTACTGCTAACAGAAGACGTAATTCAGTGCAGTCAGTATGTACACAAAAGATGGAGACGCCGTGAATTTGCTTAGCATTTCTCCTGCATTATTCCTATGCCTCAAAAATCATTACCTATATAGTACATTAATATAATTTAAAAATCAAACTGGGGCTTCTTTTTCTGGAAATTTCAAATAACTACCTTGTTGAAACAAGTGACATGCTGGATAAACACTGTAGAATCAGACATGCAGATTGAAGGACTTGTCTCCCAGATTAGGCCAGTACCCTTGGAAAAACGATGATCCAAGAGTATTCGAGTGAGATGGGCATGGTGGCACACACCTTTAAACCCAGGTCTCAGGTGGGAGGCAGAGGCAGGTGAAGGCAATCTCCCAGCTGAGGCTAGCCTGGTCTACAGAGTGAATTCCAGTACTTGAGTGATAGATAAGTTACAGACATAAAACAGGACAGTAATTGTGGAGCATGTATGAGCCTAGATGACAAAAAGAACATCAGTTGGACAGACACTATATTTGAACAGATCTATGTATTAGATAGTATGCTATGTCAACATTTCTTCGTGTGCACAATTGGACTATGATTACTTAAGAGTTTACATTTGGGAAATATGGAGAGAAGATGCATGGGACTCCTTTTTGCTACTTTTTAAGATTTAATAAAGATTTTACTTGTAATTACATGTCTGCGTAGATAGGTGTGTATAAATACAGAGCCCTTGGAAGCCGGAGGAAAAAACCTTGGAGCTGGAGTTCCAGGCGGTTGTGAGCCACCTTATGTGAATACTGGCATTGAACTTGGGTCTTTTCATTAATGAGCCATCTCTCCAGTATTGAACTTTTAAAAAAGCTCATCAAACATCAAGAATTGTTCATGTGGTAATAAAAGAAGGCATCTTTGAGTCCAAAAGTGAGGTGGGAGTAATATAATCAGGTAATAATAGTAAGCAGCAAGCTGGCCAGAGGATTTCTGGTGAAGCCTAAAGATCCTGGACTTCTCCCTCCATTTCCAAAGGTGTGATGAACTAAGCCTGAAACCTTAAATCTCCAGATCCCACATGATGAAGAAGAGAACTGACTCTTAAAGTTGTCCTTTGACCTCCATACATGCACAATGGCATACATGTGCTTACACAAATAAGTGTGATTTAAAAGCCCAAAAACAACTACAAAAAATACCTCAGGTTCTACCCAGGGCGTCAAGCATGTAAAACTGAAATCCAAAGCCCCTGTTCCTGGTTCAAAGATTATCAGGGATAGACTTCAGTGCAAGTGGGACAGCAAGATGGTACGGAGAGCATCTAGCCATGGGACGCTGCACACTTAGAATTAAGTGTTTTATGTTATCTGAAGACTGCTTCAAGGAGTCAGGCATTGTGTAGCTCACACATTTCACCTGGAAGACTACTCACGGGGTGGCCTGTACTCCCTCACATGCCCCATGGCTAAGGTTCAAGAAAACTAGTACTCAGCTGCAGCATATAAGACCCAAAGAATCTAGGAACTCCACAAAACTCCTGGGTTAAAGAATAGATGGCATAAAATCTGCAAATAAAAATGTAAACTGGGTGAATACTGAATATGCTGTCTGCAGCCCAGAAAGGCAAAGACAGAAAATACTTTGTAGACCCAGAGCAGAGTGCTGCTGATCCGTGCTCAAGGAGTCAGAAGGGACAGGAGCCTTGTCAGATACATGCTTCATCAACTTCTCTAGAGGGCTAGTCACAGCAGAAAACTGGTTCAGAGGTGGTTAATGGAGAGTCTAATGATTGGGCCAAAACCAGGTGTGCTCCGGAGTGCCCTAAATCACTAAAAGCAAACCCTGACTTCTGGGGCATCCCTGCTCTCACCCTGCTCCACTGCCCCACTTACCAGGACTTCTAAAGAAAACAGTCTCTCCAGACATGATGGTATACACTTTTAATTCCAGCACTCAAGAGGCAGAGGCAGGTGGATCTCTGTGAGTTTGAGGCCAGCCTGGTCTACAGAGTGAGTTCCAGGACCACCAAGGCTGTTACACAGAGAAACCCTATTTCAAAAAACAAAAGTGGGGGAAAAAAAAAAAAGTCTCCCTGAACTGTCCACTAGGTGTTGTTATCAATAATATTAAAGAAAAAGATGGGAGGTTGGGAGGTGACCACTTTCAGACGCCATTGTTCTTACCATTTATATCTCTGCTGTTCCCTGCAAGGACTGCCTGCTTGTCTCTCTCAGACTCTGCTTCATTTTCATCCATGTTGTATTCATCTCCCTGGTTTCTCCCTGTAAAAACCATTTCATTCTTGACATCACTGGAATACCAGCACCAGTACAGGCTGTTATCAGACCCGTACCTCAGAAAACAGCCCAACTCATGAACTTCTTCCCAGTACTAATGCCATGGAGAGTACTCAGAGACAGCCCCTTCAACACTGAGTCTAGAAAATTCAACTCTGGTGACTGAACCCTAGCACACAAAAAGGGAGTGGGGGCTTCATTCCTAACACAAAAAATGGGGGAAGGAATCCTAAATTAAGTCATGATTCAGTCAAAAAACTGAGAAACGAAATGGCAATCAACAAAAGTAAGGAAAAGCAACCACTGTCTGAGGAAATAATAGGTTAATGATGGGGAATGACAGTGGCTTCTCAGAACGACTCCAAGAACTGGAAGGAGTGAGTACCGTGAGCCTACCTTTCATGCACGGGACTAGACTGTCCACGACCATGTGCCCTGGAAAAAGCACAGAATGCAGACTAGAGACAACAGGAGTCTCCCTGGTATCTGAAATGTGTACATGGGGAGGCACAGGAAACCGTTCTTAAAAGGAATGCCTAGATCTCTGCTCTGCTTTCTCTCTGCTGGAGCACACAGCGTTTGTCCTCCAAATGAGATGGCTACTGCCATGCGCGGAAGCAGCTGCAGCACACAGGCCTGGCGCTCATGTCCACCTCCAGCTGCTACACTTCGGATCCAGTAGTCAGACACTTGAGTGCCACCAGAATGGGGTGTCTCCCTCCCCTCATGAGCACCTTCTTGCTATAGTTATGGGGCAGGGCTCTGAGCAGTGACACTCAGCAGGAGGCTGGTAAAATGCACCCTTAACCAGAACAGGACACATTATTCCGAAGGAAAGACTGAAAGAATTAGACACATTTCCTCAGGTCTGTTATTTGGTCCACTCAGGAGTGCAGGTGTCATCATGAGTGCTCCTGGCGCCCAGGAATGGCAAGTTTCCACATCTCTAAGGCAACAGAATACACACAGGATACCACTATTTGGAGAAGGAAGGAAAGGTGGGAGTCACCTGTCAGTTCCTCAGATGCACCAACATCCCTCATTCCTTCTTCAGTCACTTACCAGACACCATCAGTACGTCAACACATAAGCAGGCAGAGACAGACAGGTGGCCTACCTGCCAGGAGGTGACATTTTATCTGCCAAGCACCCGTCTCAAGGTGTCATACACCCTCAGAGTCCCACTGACATTAATAGTTTCTGAAGATTAAAACATTAGGTTTTGTACTACCCTTCCTGTTTCCCTCTTGAAAATGGACAAGAAACACAAAAAAGAATAAAGGTGTCATGATGGCCATTTGGTGGAATTAAAGGGGATGTGTCCAATGCTGAGAAAATGGAGAGATCCAAGTGCCTGGCAGGAAGCCTGGGGACCCCAGGGCCACCCACCTTCCTCAGCTGCATGCTGCTTCTCCTGCTCATCTCGGATGACAAGCTGGTCCCGATCAGGGTACTGAGAATCCTCAGGCCTGGCCAACAGGGCAGCTGGCCCTTGTGTCATGTGAGGAGGTTTCCCAGCTCCTCCAGGTGTGCCATCCATGGGGGCCTGTGCTTGGACGGATGCCTTCGGCGGTCCCAGACCATGCTCCTCACTGACAACCTGAATCTCGTTGGTTTCCTCTGGGCACAGAACAGATAGGGTTGCAAGAGCATTCTTTGTTTTTGTTGTTTTGAGACGGTTTCTCCGGGTAGCCCTGGCTGGCCTTGAACTCACAGATCCTCCTGTCGCTGAGAGCCTTTAGAGTGCCAGGATCGAAGGCGTGCACCACCACACCTATGACTGGGTGTGGAGCACACACCCATCATCCTGCCACTCCAGAGGTAGAGACGGGAAGATGAGGAGATCAAGCCAGCTTTGGCTACATTAGTGGTTCTCAACCTGTGGGTCTCAGACCCTCTGGCAAACCTCTATCTCCAAAACTACTTATGATTTATAACAGTAACAAAATTACAGTTATGAAAATATTTTATGGTTGGCATTACAACATGAACCATATGAAAAGGTCGCAGCATTAGGAATGTTGGGCTATGGAGTCAGTTTGAGGCCAGCCTGGGATACTCTGCCTCAGACAAAACAGAAGAAAAAAAAATGGTAACATTAACTACAAAGAATGCATGCAGCATACTTGTAATCCCAGGACTTGGGAGATGAAGGCAGTAAAGTCAATTCAAGGTGATGGCTACATGCTGAGTTTTAGGCCAGCCTGGGCTGCACAAGAACTTATCTAAAAAAAAAAAAAAAAAAAAAAAAAAAACCAAAAGCAAAAGACAAAACGACTTAATTCCTAGTGCTGCCTAGAAGAATGGCTACCGGGGGAGCTGCACACTTCTGAGTAGCTATTGGGAGCCTGATCTTTGACCTCCGCCCCAGACCACAGGCGTCTGTGCTGCAGCCCATCTTCAGATGAAGTAACAGAAAAGTTCGGGGCATGGTGGTGCACACCTTTAATCCTTGGATTTCTGTGAGTTCGAGGCCAGCCTGGTGTACATAGCAAGTTCCAGGACAGCCAGATCTACATAAATGGAGATCTCTCTCAAAACAAAAACAAAACAAAACCCAAGAACCAAGCAAAAAATCAGAAAATAACATGCCCTGCCACTCTGAGGGCAGAGTGCTAGGCTGTCATGGTCATTTGTGCAGGACAAGCCATGGGAGCCCAGGCACAGCAGCCACCCAGGGCTCAGTCTCTGCCCTTAACTCCCACAATCCTCCGGTACCCTGAGTTAAAGTGCTATCTGTACCTGTACTTAGAGAGCTGCCAAGGAACTCAGCCCCAAGCTGCCAAGGACAGTGTTAGTAAGACAGAGTGGAAGGCTGTGTCCCCTGTCCAGGACCCTAGAGAAAGCACCACCAGCCTGTCACACTGCCTATTCTCTGCTGCCTCAAGCCACACTCTGCCCTCTGTGTCTACCACCCACCCAAACCATACACTGCTGCTTGGATATGGAGGACATAAACCAATGGCTGCCTCCACTTACCATTCTGCTGGTGTGGTTTCAAACCCCGCACCTTTGAACTGGGGGCTGGTGTCTGGGACTTGTTTCTGGGCACAGCCTCTTTCCCTTGTGGCATCTGTTCCTTTGGTGGGACTACTTCCTGAAGCTTGGGCTGAGGCTTGAGGGTCTGGAATTGAAATAAGCACAGGACTACAAGAGTAGATCATGGGACCCTCATTGCATTCACCAGCCAGTAAGAACCCCTAAACTCACACACCACCATCTACCCTGTCACATGGCATAGATCAGTAGACTGTGGTTAAGTCCATGTCCTCCAGAAAACACACTCAAGGTAGAAAATAAGGGAAAATGTAACCATTCCAATAAACCAAGTTACTGACCAACTATCTACAGCACTCAACCTGGCACTTAGGCCATGCCCACCCTGCCAGGGCACGTGGACCTAACATGACTGACATGCCCACACTGTCTGCCTGGCATGACTGACATCACACATGGTCTCCCATCATATGACATGGAACTTGAGAGAGTCACAAATACATGGAAATTAACACTCCCAGATGACCAAAAAGATGCCCAGTCCCTCTGGTTACTCTCAGCAGCTAACTGAGGTGAAGGAAGGGGACTGTGCAACTTCAGCACCTTTCTGCCATCTGTTCCACTTGATGGGGACACTGAGAGGCAGGACATAATCCAAAACACAGGCTCAATACCTTAGTGTAGCACTAAGGAATATGTGTCTCCCCTCCGTCACATCTTACAGTGGGTGGTAGACAGCCTATTTAAAACGGCCAATTTACCCAGAATATCCTGTCCCATAGCCAAGTAAAAAATCAGAAGGCATCCTGTGAAGCAAAAAGCAATCTGGAGACAGAGAAGAAACATCAGAACCAGCCACACAGTGATACCTGACTTAGCAGGCCACGGATCTAGAGCAAACGTGGCTAGTGTGCAGAAAGCCCCAGTGGGCTACGTAGACAATGAGGTAGAGATAGAAACTTTAAGGAAACAAAAACGAAATACTGAGATAGAAATGGTGTACGTGAATGAAGTTTTCAGTGGGCTCATGTGTGGACTAGCTATGGCCAAGGGATAATTTCCCAAGTTTAGAGGTAAAATAGAAACCTATGGAAGTGAAAAACAGTGAGAACAAAGTCTGAAAACAATGAAACAAAATTCCAAAGACTGTGGGACAACTACAGATAAGATCCCTCCTACTCAGGATAGGATGGTGGAGACAACTTCTGGATGTCACACATATGCAATGATCAGACCTGGATAAGACAAACATCTAGTAATCAAGACTTAAGAATTCCTCCAAATTCATGTCAAACACCAAACCATAGATTGAGGGAGTTTGGGGAACACCAAACAGGATAAATACTAAGAAAGTGTGTCATCTCAAACTACAGGGAAATTAAAATTCTGAGAAGAAGCCAAGAAAAAACATCTACGTCACAGGGGACACTCACCAAGACAGACCACGTTCTAGGCTAAAACTGCATCTGTGGCTATGTATTGTGTCCCCCAATAAAATTTACCTGAGGATCAGAGGAAAAAGCCAGCCACTATATTAACATAGAAGTCAGGCAATGGTAGCACACGCCTTTAATCCTATCACTTGGGAGGCAAGGATCTGTCTGGATCTCTGTGAGTTCAAGGCCACACCGGGAACAGAGCCAGGCATGGTGATACACACCTTTAATCCCAACACTAACCATAGAGGTCTGGAGGTCTATACAGACAGGAAGTGACAGAGCTGGGCAGGAAGAGGAAGTGATATAGCTGGGCTGAAAGAGTGAATGAGAGAACAGAACAGAAAGGCATATGGGTGTGGGTAGACAGGAAGTAGCTCGCTTTGGAAGCTGTGGAGTTGGTGAGGTGAGGTTAGCTGTGGCTTTTCCTATTTCTCTGATCTCTCTCAGGCTTTAACCCCAATTTCCGGCTCTGAGTTTTTTATTAATAAGAACATTCAGCAATTCATCTACATATATCGTAGTAAATTTAAACAAGGAACCACATCATGGCTACTTTTCTATTACAGAAGAATCAAACAAGGAATCAGGAGTAGAAAGATTGCTAATGGGTGGAGATTAAGGCACATGCTTTTTAATAATGCTCAGACTAAAGTAAAAGTCTTAAATTTAAAAATATTTTGGTCACACCTTTAATCTCCGAACTTTGGGGGGCAGAGGTAGGTAGATCTCTGTGAGTCAGAGGCCACCCTAGATTACATAGTGAGTTCCAGGACAGCCAAGGCTATATAGTGAGACCCTGCCTCAAAAATAAATAAATAAATAAATAAATAAATAAATAAAATACATTTTGATCTAAATGAGAACAGTTTGTTGGAATTTATAGGATGCAGTAAAAGCAATGCTTTTTTTAAAAGGTATTTTGTAGCACTGGATGCATACATGAGAAGGGAAGATCTGTATCCAAGAATCAAGATTGTACCTTAAGAAGCCATGAAACAAATTAGCAAATTAAATCCAAATTAGAAAAGATACATGAATTAGCTCATAAATTAATGAAAATGAAAAAAATCAACAAATATCAGTGAAAACGAATGCTCATCCTGTGAAAAGATAATGCTCTGAGACCAGAACGCATGAGAGAATCTTACTGTGAGCCTTACCACTGACCAGTCTGACCCTGGCCACAGTACTTCACATCTTGACCTCAACGTCCTCAAACAGCCAAACAGCATCGGCTTCTTCCACACAGAGGTGGGATGTTAAAGACACCATTGGTCTGGGTATCCTGGCACCAGGCTTTGCTCCATTGTACCACAGAGAACCACACCCATGGGGAGAACAGAGACACAGGCCAGCAGAGGAGGTGTACCTCCTGGACACCCAGGCCAGACAGACCCAAATTACCTGCTGAGGCTGGTCGTTTCTTTCACCCACACCTCTGGAAACTTCTGCTTCATTTCTCCTCCTGGTGACTTCTTCTATCCGTTCCTCACACTGTTCCTTCACCTCTTTCATCTGGTTAATACACTGGCTCCTAGTGAAGGCAAATGGAAGGATGTGTGGATGTCCCGAGTGCTCCCTGCTGGACCCCACACCCACAGTCCAGGCAGCAGGAGACAGAACAGTCCTTTCCTACTCCAGACACGATCTGAAATGGGAACTTGCAAGTATTAGATGGCAGGGAAGAAATTGCAGGTGACCACACTCTAGATTCGTTACAATGCTTTAAACACACTGCGCACACACACACACACACGCACACACACACACACACACACTTAAAAAACACTGGCTACTGGTACAAGTGCCTAAAACCCTGTGATTTCCTGGTGCTGGGAGCATCTTCTTCATCTGTGAGCTCCGTGGGCCAGACTTGTGGTTATGTTGATGAGATGATTCATGGGGAGCGGGTGCTGGGCATTTCAGGATGGGGTTAAAATACTCAGCTACACCTCATACTAGGAAGTGAAGGACTGAGGGTTCAACCACGTGGACAAATGATGTCACCGTTCATGCCTACATAACAAACCCAGCTACCACCTCTAGACCTCGAGGTTTCATAGCTTCTGGGCTGGTCACGATACAGATGCACCAGAAGGGTTGGACCCTGACTCCATGGGAGACATAAGCCCCCCATTCCCAGACCTTGACTTGTAACTACCATTTGTGGCTGTTCACCCGTCACACCCTTTATAATGAAACCCCAGTAGTGAGTAAAGCTGTCCTCAGTTCTGTGAGCTGTTCTGGCAAAGTATCAAGGAGTATAGCCGGTATCCCTAACCTGGTAAGCCATCCCGTGGGTGGCTGGGGGATACCAGTTCTTGTGACTGGCCTGTGGAGCAGTCTTAGAGCTTGAGTTCTTCAACCCGTGGGGTGTGGATCGACTCTGCTGGAGGACTTCTAGCCCTGAGATGCCCTGGAGGCCGAGCCTTCCACCAGGAATTGAAGAGGATGTCAGCAAGGGCAGAGCAGAGCTGAAACCACTTGCTTAGCAAATGGGGAAGCTAAGAGATGTTCCGTTGCCTGGGGTAGTCACAGCTAAGAGACAGTCAAGTTCCCAGAAGACTGCAAGGCTCTTTCTGTGCCGCCTCTCCTGAGCTGGAAGCGTTTTGGAGCCTAAGTCCCCAGCTTGGACATAGCCTTTGGCAGTTCAAAGCATCATTGAATCACAACATGCCATACACAGAAGGGAACTGGGTGATAACGGGAACCTCAGACAGATAAGAAGTCAACAAAAACGTCACTGAAAAGTTTCCCACAGCCAGGCAAGCCACAGGCGGCAGACGAGCACAAAGGGGCTGTAGCACGGTGAATAAAGAAACTTAGCTGACAAGGAATGGACGGGCAGGCCATTCCTGAGCTTCTACACCTGCAAAGGAGAACCAGCTTCACCTGCCTGGACTGTACCCAAAGAAGCAGGGAGGGCCTCCTTCCAACTCTCAGCCATGCAAAAAACTTCCACACCTCCACATTTCAGCTCAAAAGCAGCAGGGAAATGAGCAGACCCCTCAGTGTGAAGCTCAGACCCTGAGACACAATGTAGACTGGGTCAGTGCCACTTCGGGGAGGCCCCAGGCTGGCTCTTTCATACAGGTGTGTTGTGGAATAATCTTTTTCTACACTGAGAAGATTGGTTTAATAAAAAGCTGAAGGCCAATATGCTGTGGGATGTTCTGTATGGCAAATGTGTTGCTAATAAAACACTGATTGGCCTGTGGCTAGGCAGGAAGTGTAGGCGGGGCTAACAGAGAGAATAAAAAGAACAGAAAGGCAGAAGGAGTCACTGTCTGCCAGCCAGCCGCCAGGACAAGCAGCATGTAAAGATGCCGGTAAGCCACGAGCCATGTGGCAAGGTATATATTTATAGAAATGGATTGATATGGGATATAAGGACAGTTAGCAGGAAGCCTGCCACGGCCATACAGTTTGTAAGCAATGTAAGTCTCTGTGTTTACTTGGTTGGGTCTGAGCGGCTGTGGGACTGGCAGGTGAAGGAGATTTATCCTGACCGTGGGCCAGGCAGGAAAACTCTAGCTACACCAATAGCTAGGCAAGATTTGGGGGGCAAAGTCAATGCTGAGAAGAAGAACGGCGGAGATACAGAGAGTCACCAGCCAGGTATAAAGGAAGTAGGCAAGCATCATAGGCTATACAGAGTAGAGGTAATAAAGCCACAAGGCTGAAAGCAAATTAATAGAAATGGGTTAATTTAAGTTATTAGAGCTAGCTAAAAACAAGCCTAAGCTATCAGCCAAGCTTTGTAATTAATAAGAAGTCTGCATATTGTGAGTTGGCAGCTAGCAGGTGAGACAGAGAAAGTCTGCCTACACATGTACACTAAGTGGACACTTGGGATTGACATAGAGGCACACAACTCTAGGCCACTAATGACAGGGCTGGGAGGGCTGAAATGGACCTGTAAGCTTCATTTGCCCAAGGACAGATAATTTCCTGGAATGTTGAGGGTGGTTGTTCACTTAAAATAACAAGTCACATGGTTTTACTTCAGTAAACAAGGTTGGTTGCCCCAATGCACAGGATGTGTTGATCACATGTAGGCCAAGAGGTACGTCAGGATGTATGTTTGCCCCGATTGAACAAAGGTGGGAAGTACTGTAGCCTTGTGGATTTTGCCTTCATGAGCACATGACTAACCTAATTCAGTGACATTCTCTAGGAATCCCAGGTGTGGACCTGGCCAATGTCCATCTTCCTGGCCAGTATTTAATAAAGCTTGCTTTAACTAGACAACTGTGGATTTGGTCAGGACCTCTCAATTCCTTAATGTACAATTTTATACACATTATAAATTTGCTAACAAGGTGTTTACATCTTTTCTCAGATTCTCAAACACACAGATCTCTAATTCAAAGAAACTTAAGGACAGCTATCTCTTTCTAGTTTCCAACAGTCTCTAGCCATTACTTCCGGGAACCTCCTGCGTCTGCAGCAGGGGTCCTAAAGCACAGCCAGTGAGACAGACACAGTCAGCCAGAGAGACCTACCATCAAGGCTGCTCAACTAGAAACGTGTGTCTCCACGCACACACAACCCAGGGCAGCACCACAGCCACTCCTGCGCTAGGAACGATGGGTCTCCCTTTGGCCCGTAGCTGACTTCCGAAAGGTTGAAATCTTGGGTCAGCACTTACCAAGCAAGGCCACTGATTTGGAGGAAATATTGGCTTCAGGGAGCTTTTGAAGGCTGTTAAATCTAAGGCATTTCACACTTGTCTGTGTGTAATGTTTTGATTTCACTAGCTCAGTTTCCAGGCTTACTGTGAATGTTTGGAACCAGGCACAGCTTCATTGTGGGAGCTGTCTCGGGCATTGGGGGACATTTGGCAGTGTCTTGGTCTCTACTCAATGGATTCCAATAACACTCCCCTTCAAGTCAGGGCAAAACATCTCTAGATACTGCCCAGGCTGTGAAGGAATAGGCATGCGGTCAGCACAGTTTCACAGTCCAACCATGTCTCCTCATGTTAAGTGTCTGCTCATGTCCTCTGCAGTTATGTAGTCACAACAGTGTAACAGTCATGTGATAGAGAATGATGTTTTGGTCCATTAAAAAACACATAGGACAAGTGAGATTGTAGCTATCTCAGGGCAAGGCCACCCCAGTTTCACACAGAGCCAATGCCTACTGATGCAGTGCCCAGCACCTACCCCACCTACTGATGCAGTGTTCAGCACCCATCCTGCCTAGTGATGCAGGGTAGTGATCCTACCCTGTTATTAAGCAACACATTAATGTGCTCCAGACATCATGCTTTTTGCAGGATTGGGTTTTGAAGTAATCAGGAAATCAGGTAAGTCTCTGGTATTTCAAAAGAACATGGGTATTCTATGAGGCTGGTATGTGTGAGGCAACTATTTATTCTCAGCTGCTGGGGACTGCACACCCAGTTTAACTCTTAGGAAACAATTAGGAAGTACTGTGTAGTGATCCCAGCACTTGGGTGAGAGATCATGAGTTCCAGGCCAGTCTGAGCTATACAAATTTGAGGCTAGCCTGGGTTATACAGGAAGACCCATTTCAAAATAAAACAAGAAAGAATGCAAGGAATTTGACAGTGTACATCTAGTGACAAGCTAAATCTATGCTGAGTGTCTTGTGGAAAGAAAAAATCCCAAATATCTTTTAAATGATGAAACACTTTGAAGCTATATGAAATTCATATGTATAAGGCAAGTGGGTGAAAAAATATTAGTGTGGTGTCTTAGGTCATGCATATGACTTGAGCATGGGCTGAGAAGTCACTGCAGGTGAAAGGTCAACTGGAGTTACTGAAGCTTGTAAACTGCCATGTGGGTGCTGGGAACTGAACCCAGGTCCTCTGGTAGAGCAGCCAGTGCTCCTAACCACTGAGCCACCTCTCCAGTTCCACACCATAATGATGTTTTTTAAGTGTTCATATTACCAAGGTAAGTGATATGACTGTGCTTTATATTATTAAGTTTATGACACATAAATGTTATGGTACCATGACAATTCATTTCCTGCTGAGCACGGCTTGTGTGCGTGTGTGTGTGTGTGTGTGTGTGTGTGTGTGTGTGTGTGTAAACATACACACCCAAGTGCAGATACGTGCATGTACACAAACATACCTTCCTTCCTTACTCTGCATAATGAACTCTGCTGGCTGATACTTACCAAATAGAATGCTGTTTTATAAAGGTCATGCATCCCAGAAGTCATGCTACATATGACAAAGAACCAGCTCTGTGACAGGCAGAGTGAGCAGGCTGGACTCTGTCCTTGGCCTTTGATGCGCAGAACCCAGACCCTCCTCCCCAGGGGGTGGGGCTCATCCCGAGCCATACTCACAGGTCATATGAGAACTTCTTCTCCAGGCTAGTCTGGTTCTTCTGGAACTGGAAGATGTCCTGCTGCAGCCTGCCGTAACTCCTTTGCAGAGCCTTCAACTGGTCTGAGCCAAAAGGACAAATCACTTCACTGGTCTGTGTGTGGCTCTCGTGCCACTCATACACAGGACACAACAGAACCACACTCAGCAGGAAGGAAGAGAACAGCCCCTCCCCCGCCATCACAGCACCTACCACCAAACTCTCCCACAGAAACCTGCACCTTGATCCTATTCGAAATGTCTATTAAAACTTTTAATTATTAGATTTTATTTATTTCTGTGTGCACCGCTGCACATGTGTGGAGGTCAAAGGTCAACTTGTGGGTGTCAGTTCTCTCCTCGCACTCTGTGGGTCTTGGGATCAAACTCAGGTCGTCAGGCTTAGCAGCAAGTGCCTTTTCCTGCTGCACCATCTCGCCAGCCCTCGTTGTGCGTTATATACACAGCTTGAAGATAACTTTACACAAAGTTTTCAATAATTTTGTGCATTCTGACCTTGGCCTGACGTCAGATGTGGGATTTTCCACATGCTGGTGCTCAGAGTCTTAGATTAAGAATGCTCATCCAATTTCATTACTTATTTGGTGGTGGGGATTAAACCTAAGGTCCCGCAAACACTAGGCAAGTGCCCCATACTCAGCACGCCCCTCTCCTAGTATTTCTTAAAGATTCATAAATCAAAGGACTGAATTATGTCCATCATAACTTGCAATGTCACAGTTATATTTTATAAGGACAGGTAAGTAAGAATACATTAAGGATAGTGACAGAGCCACCTGAGGCCATTGTGAGGCATCGGGCCAGAGCCAGGCTGGCTTTTCCTTGAGGCAGCTGCTGGGCTAGCGGGAGGGGGCTTACCTTGCAGGTCTCTGATGAGCTTTTCGCCTGTGGTGATGTTACTCACTAAAACCGCCTGCAAGGAAGACAAAAATGGAATCAGACAGCTTACCTGTGCAACTCAGCCTTCAGAGCAGGTATCAAAGGAAGAAAGCGGGACCCAGCCAGCAGCAGCCCA
>CABHPQ010147030.1:5906-19011 GCA_902168405.1 Peromyscus aztecus
TCTTCTTCTTCTTCTCTCTCTCTCTCTCTCTCTCTCTCTCTCTCTCTCTCTCTCTCTCTCTCTGACTTAAGGGCCTCCTGGAAGACCTTCTGATGGCTTCATGGCACTAAGTGTTCAGGGTTTCAAAGACCAGATCAGCCGCTCTACCACTGAGGAGTTCCACTCCTCACCAGCTCCACCCTCTTCTGACTTTTTGTTTTCAGGCAGGAGCTCATGAAGCTGCCCAGGCTGATCTGGAGCCTTGTGATCCTACCTCAGCCTTCTGAAAAGTGGAACTGTAGGCCCGTGCACCAGGTCAGCTTGCTGGTGCCTTCTAAAGAGAGCAATGGGGCCGCTGAGATAACTCAGCATGTAAAGGCACTTGCCACCAAGCTTACCAACCTGAGTTCAATCCCCAGAACCCATGGTGGAAGGAGAGAAATGATGCTTGGAAGTTGTCTTCTGATCTACACACACACACACGCACACACACACACACACACGCACGCACGCGCACGCACACACACACACACACACTCATCATATGCACACACTCATCATATGCACACACAACAATAATTTAAAAATCTAAAGAGAGCTATTGAGTAACACATCTGATAGTATCATTGTCACATGTGGAGCTGACACCATTCACCTCCTGGAATCTCTGGACACTGCTTCCCAACATCCTTCGGAGAAACTGGCGAGCAGCCTGCCCCCTCTTTCTCCAGCACAGCTGTTCCTTGCTTGAAGGATTTTCACGAAGTTGTTGGAAAGAGTTTTTACGAAGTGTCCCTGTTGGGCAGGCACTTTTGCCATGAGCACAGTACAGGGTCTGAATGAGTCACTGCAAAGCACATTGAGTGACCAGTTCTTACACACTTCTCGGCCAAGTCATCTCAGGGGAGGAATGGCCAAGGAATAAAGACACCAGAGTAAGGGCAGACTCGAGCTTTACTCCAGAGCCTGAAAATCACGACCGGACTGGGAAAGAAATGCTTGGGAGAACCTAAATCAATCCCTCCAGAGGAGGACAAGAGGGAGGGACTGATGACAAGAAGGAGGGAAAGAGGGGGGAGGGAAAGGGGAGATGACAAGGAGGGGGAGGACCCTTGTTAACATAATGGGAGTCATAATTACAGCCAGAGCAGCCACCAAAGACATTTATGAATTGTTTTGGAGTAATTTTGGTTTTGTTTGTTTGTTTTTGCACTCAAAAATTGCAGTGGATGATTTGTGAGCTTGTCAACCAGGCTACTGAGAACTTCTCTGAAAAAGACTCCAGGAAAAGGAATTTAGTTGTGTGTATGTGTTGTGGGGAGAGGGAGGGAAGACAATGCTTAGAATAGGGTACACATATTTTCAGGATTCAGAAATCTAAGGAGATGCAGCAGGGTGTACTAGAGGTCTCCTTACCCGTCTGCCTGGTCCCCACTCTGCTTCCACATTCGTTCATAGGAGAGAACATTTAGCTCTTTTGGATCCATCCCAATGTCCTTTACACTTCTACAAGAAAATACATGCACATATTTTCCTTTCTCCAGCTCTGCTTTACACACATCAAACTATAGAGCCTGTTCTGCATGTTGCTTGTTTTCGAACTCTGTTCATTCAGGGAACACATCTTCCACCTGGCCACACAGCACTCCATTTTATGATCCGGCCGGAAGCTCTTTGATGATTCTCTCTAGATGGCTACCGAGCTGCTGCCTAAACTCAGTGTTACCTCAGGCTGTGGTTAATACTCCTAACACACGTTACCTCTCACACACATAGTGTATCTCTTCAATGAAATCTCGAGAGAAGAGGAGGAGGAGGAGGATTGTTGACCAAAGCCTTTACAATTTGGATAGATAATGCCACGTTGCTCTCCACAGAGCCAGGCTAATTTACAGTTCCACCATCAGTGTTTGAAAGTGCCAGCAGAAGACACCAGCAGAGTCTTCAATTTTTGTCAACATAATAGGGTAAAATGATAGCTCAGGAGAAAATTAATTGGCATTTTTCTTATTGAGCTGAGGTCAAATGTCTTGTATGTATTTAAGTCAGTTGTTCTTTCCTGTGAATTGATCTTGTCTTTTGCTCATTTTTTCCCCTGTGGGGTTATTGACTATTTTAAAAATTGATTTCTTATTAATTTTTCTCCAACTTTCTTACCAATTTCAAGATTAGTTCTTTGTCTATGATCAGAGTAACAATTAGTATAAACATACATAGAACTAAAAAGTAACTCTTTTGACCATTTTAATGACTAAACAAAAAAATCATTTTCAAGGAAAGGTAGCAGGAGCCCCAGGTCCCCACCTCAACACTGGCCCAGTTTCTGGCTCTCTCTTTTTATCTGCTTTCTTGGGACCTTTGTATTACTGCTTCCTCTTCCTGGAACAAGGCCTCCCTTTGTCCTCCTGGTAAGTTCCTCCTCACTTTCTCAAGGCCAACTTCCTCATTTGAAAGAGCAAGTGGGGGGAGAGGAAGAGAGAGGCCTTGAGGGCAGGAGGTCCTTCCAAAGTAAGGGCTGGGCTGACGGGAAGCCCAGCTGGACAAACAAGGCTGGGCTGCGGAGCTGTCTGATGAGAGGTGCAGGGGGCAGGACTGTCCAGAGACCGTGCTGACAAGAGGCTCCTGTGAGGGAAGAACACTCCGCGGCCTGGGAGGATGTTTAGTCTGGACGGATGCGCTCAGTGGCAAAGCTTCCAGATAAAGGGGGAAACTTCTGGAAACCAAACCAAGAAATGAATGCTTTCTTCCTGCTGGTTGTTCTGACCCAGAACCGTCTTTGGTGGCTGACTTTCCTGTTAGCTCTTCCCTGTCAGTCAGCATTTTCTGCTGTCTTCTGTTTCTCCTCTTCCTTCTCCTCCAGCTCTGGTCTCCCCAGCATCCTTATTTAATATTTATGTGATTGGACCCAGCAAGGATGCTCTCATCTGCTGCAAGGGTTGGGGACTCATCCAAGGCTGCCTTCAGTCACGTTCTCTTGGTTGTGTACCCAAATGCACTCTCCCCCCAGGGCCTCTGAGAACCCTACAGGGTGAAGGCACTTTCTCTTTCTGCAGAGGCTTTGTTTCCATTGGGCACTGGTACACATCCGCCATTCCCCCAACCCCAACAGGGTAGGGGAAGGAGTTCTGTTGCATGTTCTAGCAAATTCTTTTCTAAGTCCCATTGATCCTGCCTTGCTTTTTTATTGTGACTTAGCAAGAAGTAAGATGTCTACAAGCCCTCGGTGAACAGCAGGACCAGCAGATGCAACGTGAAAGTGGATATGAATTGGGACTGCACTTTTTCCTGATGCAATTTAAAATTCCCAAGGCCAGGCTGCCTGTCTCCTTCCATCAGAAAAAAGAAATGAGACGGTGAGACCCAAGTGACTCATTCACTCACAGAAGCGCACACCTCAATCAGGATGCTAAATTATGAAAACAACCTTGGACTTGCTGCCAAGACTGTCAATAAGTGAAGGCCGGTTCAGACCTCTGCATCGATTGCCCGCAGCACTGAGTGTCCACAGGAGTACTAAGACAGCTCAACTCCAGTTTACCCTCGCAGAAGGTACCCCACAAGAAGAATGCCTCCACTGTGGCTGCATCTAGGAAGTCTGGCAAGGTCAGCCAGCTGTGGGACACCAGCAGAAACTGGACTTCCTGGGGGAAGGAGGCAGGGAGAGTCTATGCCACACAGGGCTTGTTCACTGAACACCCTAGAGAAGTAATAACGTGGCAGAGAGGCCTAAGTCTGGACCGATAAACACACAGGGCTGTACTTCCGCTCAGGCTTTCTATCCATCCTGCATACAGACATCACTAATCAATCATGACCCCTTTTCTGTCCCTGAAAGTATGTTGCATCCCTAGGAGCCATAACTGCTGACAAAGGTCTCGGGCTGCTGAAAAAGTCGAGACAGTATTATTTTCCTTATGAGGTCGAGCTTTGTGCTTAACAGTTTAAGAGTCCAAATTATTGCTTTTATACTTAGGAGTCCAAGTTTCTCCTTGAAGCAAGGAAGCAGTGAGCTGCTGGCTTATTGGGTGGATGGGAGCAGGCAGGAGCAGGGCTGGACCTAGAAGAAGCTGATTCCACAATCTGGGAAGGATTGAGCAATATGGAGGTGCGGATGTAGGATGCCTGTCCCGGGGTGATGTCAACATCTTCCCCAGCAACTGGAGACTGAGGGAACAGGAAGAGCAGGGAAGACCAGTCACTCCTCTTTGGTGATTCCTGGTACACAGAAAGAACAGAGAACAGCCCTCTCCCACCTTCCTACTTATTAGGTGTTCCAATTTTTTTTATTTGTTTCCAGTCTTTCTTGTGAGTCCGTCTTTGGCCAGGATTTTAATGTGGGTGGGTGAATGAATTGAGACTCCTGCTTGTGGATTTCTCAGCTGCCCCAGCTATCTCTCCCTCAGCACAGGCGTTTGCTGCTTTGGGCAAAGAACAGCATCACAAGACAGACAGACAGACTGCTCCTGAGATTCAGAAGCCAGACATGGCTGCAGCCTAGAGCTTGCGTATCAAAAGTCAAGGTCCTCATGGTGACTTTGGGGTGACAGCTCTGTTCTGGGTCTTCACTGTGTCTGGTTCTGTGGACATTAAAAGGAGGGAAACAGAATGTGCCGTCGAAAGAAGCAGGGGATCCGTGTGGACAACTTGATGCCGTTATGTGGCCATAACGTAGCACACAGTCTTGAAAGAGCATAAACAAGCAAGAGCAGAGGGAAGACCCTCAGGCACTCTGCTCCTATCCAGTCATCACTCTTAGGGAGTGGGAGAGAATGGGGGTATTTGGCACTATCTATAGTAATTCATTTTATTTTTAAAAAGAGAGGGGTCTAACACAAATATGGTAAAATGTTAACATCTCTTTATTTTTGATAGCAGATACAAAGATGTCATGTTATTTTCTGATTTTTCTGCATGTTAACATATTTTGTAATTTTCTTGAAAAGTTTAAAAACCATACCTACATACACACATACCACACATACACATACATCATACATACCACATATACATATATCAGACATATCATACACACAGACACACACACATGCACTTGCACACACCATACATACACATATATTGTAAATACCATACACATACCACATACAAACAGCACCCATACACATACATCATATAACACACACACAGGCACACACACACACCATACATACACATATATTGTAAATATCACACACATATCACATACACACAGCACTCGTACACACACACCACAATCCAGAAAGGCCCTAAGCACCTCTACTCCTTAGTCATATATTTGGAAGTTGGAGACAAGCATCTAAGTGTGAAGATGCAAGAGAGAGAACCGGGTTCCGAAGGTCCTGAGGATGGGGTGCCTGCAGCCTCCTTTCCAGGGAAGAGGGAATGACAGGTTTTAAAGTCCCAGTGGCTCGGCGAGCTCTGGCAGAATCATCTACAGCCTGCAGAGAACAGGAGCAGCTAAAGGTTCCCCACGGCCCAAGGCCAGAGGGCTGAGAGGAGGAAGGACCTAGAACTGGCCATTTCTGCCCTCCTCAGAACAGACACACATAGCAGCGTGAGTAACAGAAAAATGAAGGGTTTTGCATCACCTGAGGATTCTGCTAAATGAAAGATGAGTAAGACACAGCCCCTGCTCTCAGGGGGACAGAAAAACCAGCCATCAGGATGGGGCACCCTCAGAGAAAAGGGGACAGCAAACCAATACAGAAGCTCCTTGCAAAGAAGTGAGCCCCTTCAAGCCGGGCGACGGTGGCGCACGCCTTTAATCCCAGCACTCTACAGAGTGAGATCCAGGACAGACACCAAAACTACACAGAAAAACCCTGTCTCAACAACAAACAAACAAACAAAAATGAGCCCCTTCCTGTTAGCCAGATGTCCTAAATGGGATGTAGTAAGAAGGGAGGAAGTGTGTGTTACGGTTCATGGCTTCCAAGGTTCTGGTTCTCAAATGGCTAGAGGCTGGACTGTTTCTTGGCTCTGGTAAGCCAGAACATCATCCAGGACCAAAGCTACTCACCTCATAGCAACCAAGGAGTAAGAGAGGAAAGAAAGGAGAGAAGGAAGAGTACCCTTCAAACGCACAACCCCAGTGACCTTCCTCCACCAGGCTCTAGCTACCACCTCCCAGTTGTCCACTAGTGATCTGGTCAGAGCTCTCATGACCTAATCATCTCTGGAAATGTCTCCACAGACACACCCAGTCTCCTAGGTGTCTCTCAAGCCAATCAAGTTAACTGTCAAAACTAGAGATCACATCTATCCCTCTCCGTAATATCTATCATCTTTGGAATATGCATTAGTTGTCTGTGGCTGAGTAACAAATTGACTCAAAATTCAGCAGCTTAAAACAATAAGAATTACCTCATGGCATTGAAGTGGGAAGCAGTTTAGCAGGACAGGTCAGGCTCGGGGTGTCTCTTTATGAGTACTAGACTACTGCATTCAAAGGCTTCATGGGAAGGCTGAACCACTCCAAGGCAGCACACTCATGTGGCTACCTAGTGCTGGCCACTGCAGGAGGCAAGTTCTTACCATGTGGTCCTCTCTCTGGGGCTCCAGGCATTCTTCAGAGCGAAGACTGAGAAGAGGCAAGGAAGAACTAGGGTATCTTTCTTGAGGGGAATGGAGGAATATCACAGGCTGTGTGGATTTGTTTCCACAGCTGCCAAAGGGCATGAAGGAAGCCAGATTCCCGCAACTTCTCGTGCTGACCCGACTCTCAGAATGTGGTGGGTTGTTACAGACCCAGTTCTCATAGCATTGGAGGCTCATTTGGCAAGACTGGAATTTGGAGCCAGACACGGTTGGGGAAAATGAAGCATGTAAACACAAAGTCCAGACAAAACTCTGTCACCCCTGGAATGGAGTGCTCAAGTGAGTTCAGAAAGTTCCACCAGACTCAGAGAACCGCGGAGGTAGAAGCCGCATAAGGCATGAGCTCTGATAAGGTCCAATCAGTCCTCTAAAGTAGAGTGGCAAGATCCAACAGGGCTGAGCAGGACTACCAGGAGGCAACAGCAGGGAGTTCTAACCCTGAGCCTGGGACCTGGGTACCAGAATGCTGCTCGCCAGATACAGCCATGGACATGAGGGCCCTGGGTATGAGGCTGGACTGCACAACTGCTATGTAAATATTGGTGTAGAGACTCAGCTAAGCATTTCCCACAAAACTGAAAAAAAAAAATCTAACTTCAGAAAGAACTACATCAAAATTTTGCAATCTAAACATCTCAAGTGAAGTCACTTTAATGTCTGCACTTGTGTTAAGTTGTGTGTTTTAAGAGTCAGCATCATTTGCATTTTGAATTATGTAATGGTGGAGAGTAGGGCAGACTGCAAAAGGCTCTGAACGGAGCTTACGGTCTAGCATATCACGGTTTGCTGGTGTCCACCAGCTCTGGCACAAAAAAAAAAAAAAAAGCCAGTGGAAGGGGCAGGTGGGAGCTGAAATTCTTTCCCTGCACCGGCTCACCATAAGGGACCTATTTTTGTTCTCCCGCCAGTGTCTGCTAGCGGCTGGTTCCCTGGTGGACTGTGGAGAGCTGGGCTCGGGAGTTCTTTGGTCCTTGGAGAGACAGGACATCAGTGGTACCCGGGCAGACTCCTCCTGCTAGAAACGGCCCTGCCCAGTGTCCATCTCGGCAACTGCTCGAATCAAGCCCTCACTAGGCAACCGGCCACTCAGAATATCAGGAACCTTCCTCAGTATGGGTGGCAGGGCTGCAAGCATCCTGTCCCAGCGTCCTTACAAGGTCCTCTGCTTATTAATTGACCTCAAATTTGACCAGACTGGGCTTCAAGAAGGCAAGAACTGATGTTGAGGAAGTGAGAGACCAACAGCCCACACAGAAGAGCCTACCCTCCAGGTTGGCTGAGAGAAGCCTACCGAAAAGGCTGACTCAGCTGGTCCCTCCAGAGTAGGGAGCTTCAGCAGTTGGCTGCTGGCAGCGGCGGGCCAACTGTGTCCCAGCAGCATGTTTTAGCAGCTCCCCTCAGCCCGGCCCAACTCCCTGGGGCTCCACTGGGGCTCCATCTTGGTCAGAACTGGTCCAAAGTATGGTTAGGAAGAGGGAGCGCCAGGAAGCTAGACCCTTGCCCTTGTGAGTTCATTTGACTCCACAGCAGCGGCTTGCACGAGATACCTTTATTTGCTCAAGGGCTTTGGAATTAGGGGACCATAGACGAATTAAACTGGGAGGAACTGAGATATGGAAATGAGTCACGTGGCAGACCAGACTGATTTTGTAAAAACCTGTATCTCTTGGGACCTGTTTACAAGAGATCTAGACCCTTCTCTTTGGCGACTCCCCAGTTGCCCAGGCGTGACTTAGCACAGAAATTGGATTTGATTTTTTTAAAAACACTCCTTGTGACACAGTAGCTCTGCAGCCAGGGCAGGCTCTGCACTGAATTATTGAACAGTGCGGATGTTTGCCTTTCCCGTCACAGATTTTCCTCTTCATGGCTCCTTGTCAGGCCAGTCATTTTAAATATGCAGCAGGGCTGAGCCGGAGTCCACTCATGTTTGAACAGTTGCCAAGACTCTGGGGCACCAGGCCTGCAGGGCTCCAGGGTCATGGGGACCTCAGCTTTTGGCACATGCATAGCTTGGTGACCTCTAGCTACTGTTCTGAGGGATCAAATCTTAAGGCATCTAAAGCCCAAACCATTAACCCTCTCTCCCAGCTTCTCCACCTGTTTTGCTATTTTTGCTAATGGTACCACCATCTCCCCAGCTGCCCAAATCCCCATTGACTGCACCCTTAACCCTCAACAGGTGGCTGGTCTCAAGTCTGGCTCTGGTACTTGTTGAAATGTTTTCCAAGACTACTCAGCTCACCCAGTTCTCACTACTTCTGGTTTATTGGTGGCGTTTAACATCTAGATTTATTGATGATTGATTGGTTGATTGATTGTTTGGCTGTGCTGGGGCTCAAATCCAGGGTCTCTAGGCCAACACTGTCCCTACGATACACCTCCAGCCCTTCCTCCAGGTTCTTAGCCACTCTTTCAGTTAGGGTCCCTTCACCCAATCCTTTGGCCATAATCAACATGTTATTGTCCAACATCCATTGTTTTTATTGACATGAAGATAAAGTCTGTTTTGTGTGTTATTCAGTGATATCTGTTTGGGTCAATTCTACTACCCACAACATTGACTTGTAGAAGAATAATGCAGGAGAATTAAAGAAGACAAAATGTGTAAG
This sequence comes from Peromyscus aztecus, assembly GCA_902168405.1. Taxonomy (NCBI): domain Eukaryota; kingdom Metazoa; phylum Chordata; class Mammalia; order Rodentia; family Cricetidae; genus Peromyscus; species Peromyscus aztecus. The sequence continues at coordinate 15,092 of CABHPQ010147030.1, forward strand.
GGACTTGGTTCACTATCAGGTGTCCAGACAGTCTGGGGAATGTCCACTCTCGCCATATCTGATGCTTTGCAAATACTGACTGCTCTGTTTTCAACTTTATGGGGTCATGTGTTTGTTGTTTTTGAGATGACATCTCAGGTTGGCCTTGAACTCCCCATCCTCTGCTTTAGCCTCGGAAGAGTTGGGGTTATATATTCACTGCCTGAATCTCATCTTTATTTTTCTTTCTTTCCTTTTTATTTATTTTTTATTTTATTTTTTTTTTAAGACAGTGTTTCTCTACATAGTCCTGGAAGCTCTGGAACTTGCTGTATAGACCAGGATGGCCTCAAACTCACAGAGATCTGACTGCCTCTGCCTCCCGAGTGCTGGGATTACAGTAGGTGTGCGCCAGCACGGTTGATTCTCATCTTCATCTTGCCCCCGGAATATCTTGAGATAAATACACATTCTCCAAACATGTGAGGCTGGCTGATGTGTTTGTGTCTTATGTAAACCATCTTTCCTTTTGTTTTTCTTCTCTCTTCATGAGTGCTAGGGACTGAACCCAGGGCCTTATGCCCATGAGAAGTGCTCTCCCGTCCAGCTACATCCCAGCCCATGTGACTCACAATTAAAGGCTATCTCAACAGTTCCCACCCCAAGGATGTCCGACGCTCTCATCCTGGAGTTTTCGTTGCCTTTGTAGACAGTTGCTGCCACAGCTGCTTTGAACCATTTAGTCTCCTTGGTGATTCCTTTGGTAGACAGTGACTACCCCAAGAGCAAAAAGAGAAATGTGTGTGTCCATTTACGCAGCAGTCACGCGGAAACAATGCTGGGTCATCCACTGTCCTCGACACTGCAAACATGAGTGCAGTGGACACTGCAAACATGAGTGCAGTGGACAAGATCCATAGTAATCAGGATGCTTGGCTGCAGACAGCTATGTCTCTTTAGTTTAAGCAGAGTGGCTTTTATTGCAGCATCTTGGGACAGGACAGGCTGGTGTCTGTGTAAGGGCAACAGCAATGTTACTAAGAGCTGAATGGACTAAGGAATTCAACCAACAGCTCAGAGATGTTGGAGTGGAAGCCGGATTGGCACAGACTAAAGAAAGAGGCTCCCACTCAGCTTGCCAGGAGATGCCTCTTCATTACTCTTGTCCATGTGAAGTCTCACATACTTGGTGAAACTGTAGCACAAACCTGCATTCCAGTTTCAAAAAGCCTGTCATAGATATTGTTGTGGCCTTCCAAAGCCACCCGGGGCTCAAGCACATGCATGGCCCTGGAATGGGCTTGAATGTGTTAAACTACAAAATCCTCTCTGTTACCGAACCTCAGCCCGGGAAGAAAGTTGCAAATGCAGGCAAACACCACAGTGTTATCAGAGTGGTACCGAGGAGCTGGGAAAGCCAGAGAAACAATCCTCATGCCAGATGAGGGGACTCTGTACGAAAGGTAAAATTTTGCAGGTCCAGGACATTTTTTCTTGTTTGTTGTTGTGCTGGTTTTTATGGTACCAGCACATTCTATATGCTGGGCAAGTGTTTCCCCACAACAGGCCGAGTTTTAAAGACTTGGGCATGAGGAGATGGCTCAGCAGGTAAAGTGTTTGCCACCCAAGTGTAAGGACTGAGTTCAGATCTCCCGTGGAAACCCTGCAGTCCCAGTATTCAGGAGGGAGACATGGGATCCCTGAGGCAATCTGTCTATCGAGACAAACTGAATCAGTTAGCTCTAGGTTTCAGTGAGGGACCTGACAAACTCTTGGTTCAACAGAGAGACACCTCAATATAGAAGGTGGAGAGTGATTGGGCAAGGCACCCAACACCAACCTCTGACCTCCACATAAATACACATGCACACATATGTGTGCCTATGCACTTGAACATGGATACACCCACACATGTCACACATATCCACAGCAAATAAAGATACAGCTTATCCTGAAGGTACTAGGCAGTCATTCCTGATTTAAGCAGGTGAGTCATTGGATCCTGTGTTAGCTACTTAACCAAGATTTAGTTGGTTGGGAGAAGGGCAGGGTTAATAGAAAAGAAAGACAGTTAGGAGTCTACTTCCTCTAGGAAGGGATGCTTGGAGATATGACTGAACCAAGGTAGCAGCAAGGCTAAGGAAGATACAGAGGTGAGGGCTTTTTGAAGCAGGTTGCCAGCAGCCTGGTCTGGGTGGCTGGGAGACTTCGGTGTGCCAAAGCATCATGGGGCATATCAAAGAGACTGTGGTATGCCAAGCCAGCATGAGGTCTATCAAGGTGGGAGAGAGCCATGAGTCCAGGCTCTAATACAGGAACTGGGAAGTGTGTGTGGACTAGCCAGGTCCAGATGTTTAGAAAACAGCTGGACAATCCATGTCCGGGACTTGGATGGCTGTGCTGCATAGTCGCCATCCGTTGCCTTTTCACCTTTCCCCATCTCATCTCGAAGACAATTTTTGGGGATACATGTGATGGTGAGAATTTGACTTCTGTGAATAGACACTCACTCTAGGCATGTCCAAGCAGAGAACTAGCATGGAGGCACAGAGTTGGGGCAAGAACGGTCACGTGACACAGATTGAGCTTACTGATTAGCACAGCTAGGCTTCTTCTGGACCCATTAGGAGAAGACAATCTGTTTTTGTGGGGCTAAGTGGTGAATGCAAGCCTACCCCCTACCACCCAGGAGCCACTTCTTCATCTTGTAACCTGGCTGCCTATCAAAGCACAGGTATTACCAGAGTAAGCCACTATCACAACTACCCTAGTGGATAGTCAGAAAGTCTGGGTAGACAGATTCCATGTTTTCTTGGAATGGAGAGTGCGTGGAGCAGTCACACTGGCCCTGCAGAGATACTCTGCACTCAAGGCCATTTCCCTGGAGTGTTTCAAGACACAGATGAGCAGCATGCTGAACGGTGAGTGGATGGGATCATCCATGCCTTCCTTCACTGGGTGATCCCAGCGTAACAGCGGGGCTCTCCATTCTCACAAGCCTGCTTTCCGGTGGAGCTGCAGGCAATTCACTCAGCGGACTTCTCGTCTGCTTGCTGTTTCCCCACCTGTACAGGAACTAACAAATGTCCTGAGATTTAATTACAGGAACGACCCAGAGGCCACCGGCCGCTCTCTTCTCTCGTGCTGAGACTGTTAGTTAGCAGGAGGAATTTCTCCGGGGCTGTGGGGAACTGAGGGACCGGATGGAAGAGGGGAGAATGTTGAGCAGGCACAGTCACTCCCTCCTGAGCTGTAAGGACAAACGAGTCACATGCCACCCCGGACTCTCTGGCTTCAGAGTCCCCTGAGCCCAACACAGGAAGAAAGGAGGCTGGAGTGTGGTCATGGCAACAGAAGCATTTCTTCTGAGAGAGACGTGAGTAGGTCAGGTGTTGGGTTGGCTTAACTGTTGCTGTGACAGAATCAACTTTAAGGAGGAAGGGTTTGGGTGGGCTTACGGTCCCAGGGTACAGTCCATCACAGCAGAAGTCACGGTGACAGGAAGTTGAAGCAGCTGGTCACCCTGTGTCCTGTCAGGAAGCCAAGAGAGATAAATGCTTGTACTCAGACAGACTTACTCAGTTCAGGACCCAACCTAGAGAATGGCGCCTCCAGCATCAGGACGGAGCTCCTCACCTCCACCAATTAACTCAATCTAAAAACTCCTTCATGGATCTCCCAGAGGTTTGCTCCCTGTTGATCAAGTTGACGATCAATATTAACTATCTGGGCCTGGGGCTGTGACTTAGCTGACAAGAATGCTTACTGAGCAAACACAAGGCCCTGCGTTCAGATCCCCAGCAACCACAGCAGAGCCAAGCATGGCCACACATGAGCCTGTGGGCCCCGCGCTGTTAGGGGTGGATGAAGAGTGGAGAGTGATAGAGTACGACACCCAGCGTCCTCTGGCCTCCTCACTCATATATGTAGGCACTGGCACT
>CABHPQ010147030.1:19021-38295 GCA_902168405.1 Peromyscus aztecus
CTATATCTCAAAGTGGTTATGTAGCCCATATACCTGGTGAGTGGAGGCCTGGGAGGAAAGCCCAGACCATGGGCCAGTTGAGGCTAAACACTCTCTCAGATCTGAACCACCAAAGCACTTTGTCATGCTTTCTAATTCTAAAACAAAACACTCCAATCACTGGATTCTCATTGGCCAAATTCAGGCTGAAGGTGGCTGTCAGTGCTAAATTAAAACCAGTGCTGTGGTGTGTCAGGCTTGCTTTGGTGGTCTTCTTGAACTACACAGAGCTTCTCTATGGCCTACTCCACAGCCGGGCACACTGAGACACAGAACGAGTATAGGACCTGTCCAAGGAGCATATGGAATGATGACTAACACTGGGGTACCTCAGGAAGAGCAGAGTGGCTGTATGTGCACACAATTTCAGCAAGGAATGTAAACTATTCACTCCAGCATTTTAGATCTGAAGCCTGGTCATTTTTCCTGTAACAGCTTTTCTTTTACACCTCACCTAACCTATCCCAGTGACAGCTGTCTCCTTGGGAAACCATTAAGACAACTTATGAAAACAGCCTCTGGCCAGACTAATGGAAACAGAGTTGAGGATACAAGACACAGCCCTTGGTGATCTAAGGGAGCCTGTGGCTTTTCTGGCCTGCTGGTGTTGGGACAGGTACAAATATTATTAGGCAAAGCCACAGAAATAACAACCCAAATTAAGGTTTAATATCCAAGCCATTGTAAGGATAATAAGTATACTTTATAATAATTGCTGGGAGTGAGAGTGGAGTAGGAAGCATTGGGAACGCTCTCAGCTCTGGCATCTTCATACGCAAACCAGAGTTTAGAGTGCCAACCCTACCCACAGAGGACTGGAATAACGATGCCTCTTAACTAGCTGGAGACAGATTTAGAAAAGGCTGGCTTTGCCATGGGCCTGCCAGCCTCAGATTCACGACTAGAAATGACCAGAATGACCACACAAACCAAGGCCCCCTGAGACAGGTGTTAGCTCACTTCTGCCTCAGGCTGGAAATCCTGCTGGCAATATAAATATAAAGCAAGCTTCCAGGCCACAAGCATTCCAACTGAGTGACTCTGGCCCAGGCATGGCATCCACCATAGGGACCTCAACTGCCTATGAATTCATGACCACCCACAGCTGCCCCAGGCCTCTCCTTTCAGGGTGTGTTTGAGTCACTGTTGCCCTCACGCCATGATGGACACCAACCACCAGTTACTGGGGTTGTGCAACTAGCAAGGATGCAGAGCAAAGGTAACTAGACATCCCCCACCCCATTATTATTTTAACTTTTAAATATACAGAGACAGACAGACAGACAGACTTAATCTATAGAGTTGTGGTATTTCTCTGTGGAGGGGTGTGTGTGTATGTGTGTGCGCGCATGCACATGCACTCATTCCTCTGGACAGGTCTGCAATGAATGCCAGTCATGTGTGCCAGGCATCATCTGGATAATTATGCCTTGACAATACAAACATCCTAGGGAAGATGGTAGTTTCAAAGTATATCTACACCATACTATGCTCCAGACCATTCACCATCAATGAACCATCACTGGTGAGATATCCTACACACGGTGCTCTGAGACCTGTTCCTTCTAGAAACACTGATGTGCCCAGATGGGCTTTCTGCTCCATTTTGCACTGTTTTGATCCAGGATGCACCTTGCTCTCCAGCCCAGCATCACACATCTGATCCCTAGCACCCACCCTTCCACGACCCTTCTGGAAGTTAAGTTTGAGCACCAGCATGGAGTCCCCTGCCTGAGTTCAACGCTTGACTTCACCAGATGCCAGCTGGAAATATTGTTTCCTTGTCTAGTAGATGGAGACAGTGGTGCTTCGTTTACTGTATTTAGAAAGACACTCTCTGTTTTCCAATCAGTTCTTTATAAACAACAATTATTACAATGTTTGCAAAACTGGTGCCTTTCTTGGTTATTCTTCATCCCATTGGTAGGCCCAAGGTCCTTCCTGCTTTGACTGAAGCAGCTGTGTTTTCCAGCATGTGCCGGGAAGTAAGTATCTTGCAAGACGTGTGTGTGCAACTGGCTTTGAGCCAACTGAAGAGTGTCACTGAAAGGAACTGTATGGTAGAGGGGACATCACAAAGGGAGAGGGCAGGTCCCAGGGTGACTGACACCGGGCATGCTGGAGAGTCAAAACCAGAGCACGCAACAACAGCGTCAACGATGGCATTGGGACAGTGACACGGTCACCCTCCTGCTCAGGAGTTCCACAGGGGCTGCCATGTGGAACAGAGCAGGCTTGCCTTGTGGCCCGCTTCTCCGACATACGGAAGGCAATGAACCTGAAGCTTTCAGTAGCTCCCAACGCCCCGTCCCCAAGTCCCAAGTTTTAAATTCATTAAACATGAGGCTTTGTACTCAAACAAGTATATATATATATATACATATGTATATGTATATATATATATATACATATGTATATGTATATATATATACATACATACACATTAGAGCACCACTCACAGTATCCAAAAGATAGACACAACCCAAATATCCATTGGCACATGGGTGGATCAATAAAAGATGGAATGTCCACATACGGAATATTATTTGGGATGGAAAGGAAATAACGGACCAATACATACTACAACTTGGATGAACCTCAGAAACATTATGCTAAATAAAGGCCACAAATGTGAGGTCACACACTGTGTGGTTCCATTCATATGAAAATAACTAAGTTAAGTAAATGCTAAGTGATGAAAGGACTTTGGTAAGGGGAATGTGAAGTAACCACCTAATGGATCCTGGGCATTCATTTCAAATGATGGAAATATTCTAGAGCTAGATAGAGGTGGTGTTGTATAATGCTGTGAATGTACTAAAGGCCACTAAATTATTCACTCTATAGTGATTAGTTTTAACTGTGTGTGTGGTTTATACATGTAATCTCAGCACTTGGAAAGCTGAGGCAGGAGGATTACTACAAATTCAAAACCAGCTTGAGTTACAGATGTCTCAAAAAAATCATTTTGTGTGAATTTCATCTCATCTTTTTTGTCTCATTTTTAATGCCAATCCTCTACCAATGAACTCAGCTCCAAAACCATCACATTCACCCCTTCCTCCCCAAATCTGGCCCTGAGATGTTTGATTACTAACCAAGGGAAACAAAGAGCCTGCAGATTTGGAGCCAGTACGGTGAGTCATCCTTTAATGAGGATTATTTTTAAAAGACCCAACAAAAATGCCAGGTCAGGGTATCTGAAAAAGATGTATTTGATTTCCAAAAGCCGTTTGTTCTGACTTGTGATGCCTTCCTTGTGTTCAATTAAAACCTTCATTCCAGAAATATCAGTGTGTTTAATACCTCCCCCACACCAACTGTACAATCTACAGCCACTTTCTAGATTTGTAGCAAGCCCCCAATTCCTTCAGAACAGGCTTGGCCAGGGCCTTGAGTGTCCCTGCCTGGCATATGGAGAGAAAATCACTCTTCCTACTGAGACAGCCACTCTTTCAAAGGTCTTTCCAAATAGCTTTGGTTACTTTCAAGGGATCAAATGCTAAACCCCAGGGTAGGTAGAGGATGTTGTCAATGTTGAGAATCTAGAAAATGTCAAGGTTGTCTCTCTGCTCAGCCCGAAGGCTGTCCTTAGGCACACAGTCCAAAACGGTTTACCCGCACATCCATAGTCCTGCCTGCAGCAGGAGAAGAAGACAGGCAGCCCAGATGCCACATCTGCTGCTGTTCCCCTAGCTGGAATCTACTTACACAGTCACACCTAGCTGAAAGGGAGGCTGGCTGTGTGCCCGACTTCAAAAATGAGAAGCTATTGGCAGTCAACAGCTACTGGTGGAGGGGGTCAGCCTTTTCTTCAGTGGTGTGGCCATGGACAAGTTGCCTGTGTTTTAGTAAATAACCCCCTTCTTCATGCATGTAAACAATCCCAGTTAAACTCAGTGATGGGGGTGAGGTAGAAAGAGGGCTTTGGAAAGTGAAGGGTGCAGAGGAGAGTAGGAGGGGCGTAAGACGGGGTAATTTGGGTGAATATGAGCAAAATACACTATACAGATACTGAGAACTAAACGTGGAAGTTTCAGCTTCACTGGCCAACATGGCGTTGCTTTCCCTCACCAGCTCTAGGGGTTTTTCTTGGTTGGATTATTTGAGGTGGGAGACCCACCTTAAATCCCAACCATTTGAGATCAGAAGGCCCACACTAAATCTGGGCCACACTTTCTGGTGGCAGCCCACATAAAAGGGCGTGGGAGAAGGAAGCTCTTGCTTTTTGTCTGCTTGTTCTCAATCTCACCCACAGGTTCATCTCTTCTGTAGCTGAGCCACCCTTCACTGGTATTAGAGCCTCCATCCTCAGAATGCCAACACAGAAGACCAGCAGCTCTTTAGGACCCCCCTGGGACTCCAGCACCAGACTGGGATTGTTGAGACATTCAGTCTCATGTCCTAAACAATGACAGCATCCTTAACCTTTTCAGGAGACAGTTGTTGGATTACTGGGACCACAACTGTAAGTCACTCTAATAACATCCCATATGTGTGTGTATGTATATATATTCTATATGACATATGTTCTAATTGATATATATTCTAGTTTATTAGAATATGTCATACAGAACACACACACACACACACACACACACACACACACACACTCCATCAGTTTCATTCCTTTAGAGCAGTGCTTCTCAACCTGTGGGTTATGACCCATTTGGCAAACCTCTAGCTCCAAAAACAATTACATTACAATTCATAACAGTAGCAAAATTACAATTAGGAAGTATCAATGAAACAATTTTATGTTTGGGATCACCACAATATGAGCAACTGTATGAAAGGGTCGCAGCATCAGGAAGGTTGAGAACCACTGATCTATAGGCTCCCAGCTCCACAAAAGCTCTTGGATTTGGGTATGAATCAAACTCAGCTATGAAATCTTTAAATATGCAAATGTTCAAGTTCATCAAAGACTTGGTTTCAGGGGCAAAGACCACCTGCTTGGGTGCATTTTGAGCTAGAGTCTAAAGTTCTCTCATCTGGATGCTCAGAGCACAGATGTGAAGCGTCACTAGCTGGCAGGTGCTATTGTTCCGTCACCAACTGAGCATTCCCTATGTCAGTGACTTCAAGTTCAGATCAACTGTGAGCTAACTTCCTGCTGTGGCTCCATGTTTCTTGCTCCATCCCAGATGTTAAGAGGCGACACAGACTCCCACAGGTGGAAGCAGTGGGATCGTTGGTCCTTAGTCTGTCTGTTAGAGAAAGCACCAAGGAAGATTAGCTTCCCAGCAGCAAACTGACCTCACCCAGAGAAAATGTTAGCTTCACCATGGAGCACCAAGAAGAGAGGAAAGAGATGCCAACACCTGTGCCCTTGGTTACTCTCGCTCTCCCCTTTCCGTTATTCTTTCTACTCTGGGGGAATTATTTCTGCACCAATTCTTGTACATCTCAGACTCAAGACAATATTGCTCACTTACCCCTCAGACCAATGCTTCCAATTCAGAAGCAGAAACATACAAATAGCCCCTGAACATTGAAGCCGTGTGTGTGTGTGTGTGTGTGTGTGTGTGTCCTAGAGTTCACCAATTCAGCTAGGCTAAATGGCTAGAGAGCCTCTCCCCCCTCATGCTGGGGTGTGCCCCCCATCACCCTGAACGCCCACCCTTTATACATGAGTTCTGGGGACTGAACTCAGACCAAGCACTTTACAGACTCCACTATCTCCCCAGCCCTGAAGGACTCCGCACGAGGCTGTCATGAAACCTCGTCTTCTGCCATGATTCTTTCACTGCGGCTTCTTACCTCAGACCCCATGGCAGTCAGCACAGTGTGAGGGGGTGGGGTGGGCAGTGAGGCACTGTCACATGCTGGAGGGCTGATGACATCATCTGCTATCTGAACAAGTAACTGAGGGCCCGCGTGTCCAAACATGCTGCTCACAACACTTCAAAGTCAGCTCTAGAGCCTATTGCAGACTTTAAAAAGTCCTCCACAGCCTGGAACCTTCCTTCAGGAGTGCACTTGATTAAATGAAAACAACTTTGAAAATGAACTTGAGAGTGTGATGCAATGGGAAGCGTCACTATTTGGTCAAATGGCTGTAACCAAAGGGAACTGGAGTCAAGTCGCTGTGATCTGATTTCCAAAGAGGAACCCAAAGCATCTAGTGGTCTTCTAACATGACTATTTTATTTTATGTTTTATTTTTGTTTGGTTTTGGTTTTTTGAGACAGGGTCTTTGTATATAGCTCTGGCTGTCTTGGAAGTCACCATGTAAACCAGGCTGGCCTCAAACTCACCTCCCTCTGCCTCCCAAGTGCTGGGATTAAAGGTGTGTACTGGAGCATGGTGTGTACTGCCTGCCTTTGTAGGCCGTTGAAGGCTGTGCAGAAAATAGCCACAAATCCAGCAGTTCCATCTGGACCATGGCTATCCCCCCTTGCTGTCTGCTAGGACACAGATGGGAAAGGTTTCTCAGCCTCCCATAAGGCCTTCCCTGTCCCTGGATCCCTGGAGGAGACAGTGCCCTGTGGCTATCCTGATGACACCAGGCCTGCTGAGAGGGAGCTGTGCACACTCCAGACAACTGTATGGTGTGTAAGGCAGGAATCCAAGCAACTCACCCACCCCTGAAGAAGTCACGTGCTCAACTCAGTCACGTGTTTCTACAGGCATGAGCTCAGTCCACACCGCACCAGGAGCTGCCCAGCCCAGGGGGTGACAGGATTTGCAGATCTCTGAGTCAGGAAAAGGAGGGAAGCACACGAAGACATTGCAGACTTGGGCGTGGCCTGCCGGAGCCTGGAGTACAGTCTTTCAGAAACCCCTTGCTGATGTTGACGGGCCTGAGACCTAGGGATGCAGTACTCTAATATGGTATGGGTATCTGGGTGGGGAACGGACAATCTAATTCCTCTGTCCAGTCCCACAGCCAGAGAGGCCCCAGGCAGGTAGAAGATGGCCAGTGTGCTTGCATTTCTGACCTAGAAAATGTGGTGACTAAGATCCCCGGACAAAGGCAGAAGTCAATGGAGGCGCAAAGGCTGCCAGGCACTGGCTGAAGATCCAAGGGAGGACTTTGCTAGCCGCAGCCTCCTGCTGCTGCTGCTGCCAGCCCAGCACAGAAGACCTTCGCCAAAGACGTTGGCAATGGCAGGATGAACCAAAAAGCTTGGCCCTTGTAGGTGCCAGGCACCAGGGACTTGTCACCAGGATGATGGAGCGGGGATGTGGAGGTGCACGCTGGGTGTCAGAGCCGGCCCCTGCAGTGTCTGAGGCCCGTGGAACGCCAAGCCCGCTTTCTTTCTTAGAGGACGTCAGAAAATGTGAGGCAGACCCAGGGCTGTGCCCTCACTATGCCATGGACTGGCTGCATCTTGAAGATGTCTGCAGCGCTTTCTCCAGCCTTCTTCTCACAAGGCAAGGGGGAAACCGAGGTGGTGAGAAGGTGGCTGAGATGAAAGGCTTAGCACGGTTCCCAGCCTCGAGGAAACAGTCAGCAATGGCTGCTATTTTTGTTGTCGCTATTTTTACAAACACTGTGGACAGCTGCTGCCAGACTTTGTTTGGTTTTGTTGCCCAGCATTTCTTCCTTGGAGAAAGTGGCTCCCACCGCTACCCACATGGCTCTGATGTTCAACTAAACTGCGGACCCCGGCCACTGCTCCTAGGGAACAGGCAAGCGACCAAGTCCGGTCAATCGGCTCTCCCAGGAATTGAAGCCTAAACACAGACACACAGGAAGTTAGTCCTGGCTGAATCACGTTGTGACTGGAAATCCGTGCTGAGTTCCCGGAGCTTGCCTGCTGTCATCCCTCCCAGGGTCTGAATGGCAACTCACTTCTCCAGTGACTAAGTGAGGTCCATGCCCACTGAATGAACCCCCCAACTAGCCAAAGTCAGTAGTCTGTCTGTTTGTTTGTTTGTTGTAGCCAAGGGTCCCTGCTGGACAAAAAAGTCCTTGGCCAATCCCTCTACAGGGATGGTCATCTGAGTGGGAGGAAGGGACATGGCCCTTCCTCCCTTCTTTCCTCATGTCAGGCTATCAGGATATATATGTATATGTGTATACGTATATATGTATATGTGCATACGTATATGTGTATGTATATATGTATATGTGTATACGTATATATGTATATGTATATATGTATATGTGTATGTATATGTGCATACGTATATGTGTATATATATGTATATGTGTATATGTATATATGTGAAGCTAATTATAAATATCAAAAGGTTAGTAAGTACAAGTGGATGACTGAGTGGTCACCTGGAAAAGACTAAATCAGGCTAATATATGAGGATATAATGTAAATTGATCTGAGATTTAAATATATGAAGTGAAATCTTAAGGCCACTAGAAGGAAACACAGATGAGTTCTTTATAACCTGAGTCAGGGGAACCTTTCGAAGTATGACCCATTACAAAGAAAATATTTTACCAGGCATAATGGCATATGCCTTTAGTCCCAGCACTTGGGATGCAGAAGCAGGCAGATCTCCATGAGTTCAAGACCAGTCTACATAGTTAGTTCCAAGACTCATAGTCAGGACTATGTAAAGAGACTCTGTTTAAAAAAAAAAAAAAAAACTAAAAGAAAGAAAATCTTTCTAAGTATCACTACATATAATTAAAAACCCCAGAAAGTACAGCAAACATAAATGACAAACAGAAAATAGATGTGTCGTGAAGTATTCCTCTTCCTAAAGTATAAACAGCTCCTAGAAAGCAACAAGAAAATATGACTGTGGGCAAAGAGTGAGAGAAGGAAACAGGAAACAGGGGAGGTCCCTAGCTGCTGTCACAGCGGGACGGAGCAATGTCATTTTTACCCATCAGACCAACAGAGACTGGAGAGCTCAGCCACACTCTTCTGCTGGGCTGTGTAAAAATGATTGTCACACAGTTGTGGTCTGAGAATAAGATGACACAATCCCCATGGGGGTCACTTAACAGACTGTATCAGAACTGCAAGTGCGTCTGCCCTTTGGTCTCTGGAACACATCCTTCTACAACATCTGCACACAGATGCGGGAGCCTGTGCCTGCACAGCGCACAGTGTGTGCTCCCTGCTACCATCCAGACACTGACATCACCAAGAGCCTGGTTTCTTAAAAAAGAAAAGGCAAAACCTCGTTCTAATTTAAAAACCCCTGCTCCCACCTCACCCCCACTCTCACTTCTTGATTTTCAATCTAAACATCATCTACTGACTCTCCTCTACAAAAGAGAAGCCTTTCGTTCTTATCTTCCTCTCCTTGTCCACACACGGAAATATTCGTTCTTATCTTCCTCTCCTTGTCCACACACGGAAATATTCACTTTCTTTCTTCATTTCTCTTAAACTGTTATGTAATAATTTTTGTTAGACTATATCCAATACTTTGGACATTTTGACATTCCGTGGTTGCAGTTGAGACACAGAATAGCATTAGTAAAATTCTGTCTTAAAAATTTTTTTGGCCGGGCGGTGGTGGCGCACGCCTTTAATCCCAGCACTCACGAGGCAGAGGCAGGCGGATCTCTGTGAGTTCGAGGCCAGCCTGGGCTACAGAGTGAGATCCAGGAGAGGCGCAAAGCTACACAGAGAAACCCTGTCTCGAAAAACAAAACAAAAAAAAATTTGTTTTTCCTAAAGTTAATAATTGCCTTGCTCTCCTCATCAAGGGAACTTCTCTTTGCAACAGATGGAGACCGTTGTTGTAAACCACAACCAATCAAAGTACAGTCCTAACGGTTACATCTACAAAACACTCCTGAACCGCAGGCTCGGGGAGCATCGTGGAAGAGGGGCGGGAAGACTGTAAAAGCCGGGGGAGCAGAGGGTTTGCTGTGAGACTGTGCCCCCTAGGAATGTCAGAGGCTGCACCTGTGAAGTCTCACCAACACGACCGCCCAAACGTGAGCTGAACAAGGATGATAGCAACAGACCCGCCAAAGTGGACGGGGAAGTCCATGCGGCCTCAGCCCCACACGAAGAGCTACAGGCGACTGAGGAATGTGGAGAGTGGGAGACAGTTCCCCAGCCAGGAGCACACAGCTGGTTATCCGACTGGTTGGTCAGCCCTGGAAACGTATGTACAGGTAGCATGGATGGAGGAGGGCGCATTTATGCAACAATTAATGAGAAAGGAGGCCAAAAGTGTGAAAGAGGGCGAGAAGGAGTAGATGGGAGGGCTTCGAGGGAGGAAAGGGACAGGAGACATGATATAATTATTATAATCCCAAAAATGAAAGGAAAAATAACTGCCTTGATTTTCATTTGACAATTTCAAGGATCCTTAACAACGAATCACCCAGATGCCTGTGCATCACGTGTGTTGGTGACCTAGTGATTCCATTTCTCTGCCTACAGTTACTGCTCTTTTAATACCACACTCTTCAACTATGTCCTGGCCTCCTTCCTTCTAAGCTGCTGCATTTTACCATGTTAAAATGTTTTCATTTTTTTAAAAGCATTTTATTTATTTCTTTTTGGGGGTAGGATTGGGTTTTTTGTTGTTGTTTTTGTTTTTGTTTTTGTTTTTGTTTTTCAAGAAAGGGTTTCTCTATGTAGTTTTGGAGTTCTCTGTGTAGTTTTGGAGTCTGTCCTGGATCTCACTCTGTAGCCCAGGCTGGCCTCGAACTCACAGAGATTCCCCTGGCTCTGCCTCCTGAGTGCTGGGATTAAAGGTGTGCACCACCACTGCCCTGCACATTTTATTTCTTTCTGTGTATGGATGTACATGTGTCACGGTGTGCACATGAAATTAGAGAGCAACTTGTTCTCGGAAGTGGATTCCCTTTTCACCACGTGAGTCCTGGGGATTGAACTCAGATTGCCAGGCCTGGCAGCAAGTGCTCTTACCCACCGCACCATCGCCTTTAAAGTGTTTTTACTTCATTGTAGAATGTCTGGCACTCACTCTAACTCATGTTGGATTTATTGTCTGGATCCCATGTCTCCTGATTCATTCATTCATTTTGGTAAGAAGCTTCTTGTAGCGTCTTAAGAAAAATGCCCAGAACTCGGGCGCGGTGGCATGGGCCTTTTATCACAGCACTCCATAGGCAGAGGCAGGCAAACTCTGTGAGTTCAAGGCCAGCCTGGTCTGAGCTCCGGGACAGCCAGAGCTACATAGTGAGGCCCTGTCTCAAATAAAAATAAAAAACTAAATGTTAAAAGAAAGAATGCTTGGGATAAACCAAATTGAGCTCCCGCTGAATGTCTGAAAACATCTTCATTGAGTTCTCACAGTTGATCTTAGTGATTTTAAAGGTAGACTCTCACTATGTAGCCCAGGCTGGCCTATACCTTGTTATGTAGTCCAGACTTGTCCCAGACTTCCAAATGCTAGAATTAAAGACATGTGCCACCATGCTGGGCCAGAATTTTTTTTTCCAGATCGTTCCACCATTGCGATGTTTGGATCTACCTGTCTCTTTACAACCAGAGTGTTTATTTTCTGAAATGGGTGCACATATTTATTTGTAGGGACATCCTCTTGGTGCACTGTCCCCTGCAGTAGTGTGTAGCGACACTCCTGTAACTAACTCTGACATGAAGTCTTCTTTGTCAGGTACAAGGATTCCCTGCTCCAGCTCCTTTCTGACTCTGCTTGCTTGGTTTCATTTCCCACCCTTTCACTTTGAGCTGTGTGTGTACATTCTGGAAAGGTATGTTTCTTGTAGATAAAAACTGTTAGTTCTTGTTTTTTAATCCAATTAGCCAGTCTGCACCTTTAAAAAATTATTTTATTTTATGTGTATACGTGTTTTGCCTACAGGTATGTCTATGCGTCACTCATGTGCCTGGTGCTCTGGGAGGCCAGAAGAAGGCATTAGATCCCCTGGAACTGGGATAGTGGATGGGTTTGAGCCACTGTGTGGATGCTGGGAAACAAACCTGGGTCCTCTGGATGAGCAGCCAATGCTCTCGATTGAAGAAAGAAGGCCCCTTTTTAGAACGGCACGGCAAGTGACCAGCTGTGACTAGACTCTGTCCACTTGATGACTGGATCTAGAAGAGAGGATGGCTTCGGCGGTCCTTTCCTTTTCCACTGGTACTGTTTCTGCCGATATTCCCCCAACTGATGCTTCGTTTCGGCAAAGCACACTTTCTGGTTTCTGGGGGAAAGACTAAGTAGAATACTGGGCAAGGCAGGAGGCAGCAGACTTGGTCTGCTACAGCAGTGGTTCTCAAACTTCTAAGGCTGCGACCCTTAACACAGTTCCTCCTGTGGTGGTGACCCCCCCCATCATAAGATTATTTCCATTGCTACTTCATAACTGTAATTCTGCTGCTGTTATGAATCGTAATGTAAATATCTGTATTTTCTGATGGTCTTAGGAGACCCCTGTGACAGGGTCATTTGATCCCAAAAAGGTCGGGCCTCATAGGTTGAAAACCACTCTGCTACAGGAAGAGGACATTTAGGGTGAACTGTCTACCAATGTGACCTTATCATGAATGACTACACTAGTCCTCAAACAGGCGGCCACCAAGGCCAGCTCTTCACCACTTTCTCCATGCTTGGGGACAGGATGTGGTGCAGACATTTGTCTCTCAGCAAAACCCTGTATGTGTCAAAGGCATTCCCAGGTAAGTGGTCACACACCTCTTCATCCAAGGCGCACCATGATGTAACTGCAGATAAATGCTAAAGAACACGTTTTCCATTTTTCATTAACTTTGGCATTGTAAGGCATTGGTGAAATCATGTCCATGGGAGGCACTTAATTGTAAGAATAGATGATGCATGGATGGAGAGTTGGCTCAGCGGTGAAGAGCACAGAATACCTGCTTCCAAATGACTCATGGGGGTCCTCAGCACTGATCATATCAGGCAGCTCATAACTGCTTAT
The DNA here is from genome assembly GCA_902168405.1 of Peromyscus aztecus. NCBI lineage: Eukaryota > Metazoa > Chordata > Mammalia > Rodentia > Cricetidae > Peromyscus > Peromyscus aztecus. The sequence continues at coordinate 31,872 of CABHPQ010147030.1, forward strand.
AACTTCAGCTCCAGGGGATGCAGAATTCTTCCAGCACCTGCACACACACACACACACACACACACACACACTCACACACACTCACACACTTTTGAAATAATTCTTCGGGCAACTGGAGAGAACCCTTGTTCTTGTAGAGGGCCAGTGTTTGGTTCCCAGTACCCACACAGTGATTCACAGCCACCTGAGCTCTGGTTCTGGAAGATCTGACTCTCTCTTCTGACCTGCTTGACACAGCATACGCACATATATGCAGGAAAATTATACATAAAAATAAACAAATCTGAAAACAACTCTCTGAAAGGAAACTAAGTAAACCTCAGGCTAGGCACGGTGGTGTACACCTTCAATCCTGCACTGGGGAGGCAGAGGCAGGCGGGTCTCTGTGAGTTTGAAGTTTGCCTGGTCTCCATTTCTGACGCATTTTAATTTGCTCACACACAGATAAACATTAGTGTTCTTTTGTAAAACCTTCGGTTTGGTTCACGCTCTCCATTTGCTCAAGTGCCCGTGGAGCCCAGAGGAAAGGCCTTGCACCCCTGCCAGCCTCCATCACACAACAGAAGAGCAGGGTGACTTCCGCCTCTCCACCTGCCTCCAGCCTGCCTCCTCTTCTCCCGGGGTCCCCACCCGGTTCCCGGTGGGCCTCGGCGACGCTGACACCTGTGCCGAGACCCGAGGCGCACCATTTGTTTGCTCTCAAAGAGAAGCAGCCTTCCCCGCGCTAAATTGCTTCACTCAACTACGCTCCCAGAGCGAAGGATTGGCTTCAGTGGGGCATTCAGTCGGAGTCCGAAGGACTCGGCCTCTTCCAGGGTCACTTGGTTCAGAAGGCAACCAAGGGAGAAGAGCAGAACTGTACAGACCAGTTTCTGCCATCGCTCTTTCTTAGGCCTGTTCCTGGCATTCCTTTGATCTTATATTGCTGCCATAATTTCTCTTGTTTACTTCCAATTACTCATAGAAAAATGAAATAATGCGCCATAATGGAGTCTAAATCTTAAAATCACTTAGGATATACAACTCCTGGGACATCCTGCAAAATGTAATAGGTTTCTCCAAATGTGACCTAATTATAAATGTCCTTTTAAGTTTTATTCCCACTGGGACCAAATGCCTACAGTTAAAAATAATTCTTGAAACAGGTCCATGTGGCCACAGAACTCCTCAGAATCACTCAAATGTGATCCATCTTCCCAGTGTGTTTTTCTCTGCTCTTCCTGTGATAAAAGCCAGACGGCCAGGAGCAGGAGGAAGCCAAGCCACACTTCAACAGGGCCAGGCCAGCGGGATTCTCACATCAGGCTTCCCCTCTCATCTGACTAGACTGCTCTAGGGTACCAGTGCTCCATAGCATCCTCAGTCACAAGTCAGGCCTTGGGCTCTCGAGTCAATATTGTGTCCTCCTCTCCAAGGCCCTAAGAACACCAGGCTGTAGTGCTCCCAGCTGTGGGCCGTGAAATCCTTGATTCCACCCCAGATAGGCTGTCCTGCTAAGGCCTCACTCTCTCCATCCTCGCGGCCCAAAGTATCTGCTCTCTTCTTCTAATGCCCTTGCAGCAAATCTCCCTTCAAAGGCAACTCTGCTTTTCTGAACACAGCATCGATTGCTTATGCGCACCAACTTAGCCAGCCTGATGTCCTAAACAGCCAGTCTCTACGGATGCTCTCAGATGTGGCCTCCTTTTCAGCTCCTCCATTTAACTCTCAGTTTAAAAGAGCAAAACCCGAGTTCTCTTCTGATCTAGAGCTGCCGCCCTGAATGCTGGGTTCAGAATACTGGCAACTGTTCTGAAGTCAGACAGACCCAGACTCATGAGGACCCTAGCTCCACACGAACAGTTCTATCTGCCGCCTCTTTCATCTGTTCCCTTGTCTGTAACATGGGGATGCTAAAACAATGACTGCATAAAGTCCCCGTGTAGATGAAGGTGCAGAGGAGGGTGTAAGCACAGCACAGAGCCTGGCATGTGGAGAGCAATAGACAGGAGCTATTATTGTTAGATGATGGGATGGCTTCTTCCAGCTAAAATAACATTAGTGCAGACTGGGGTGCCAGAGGGATTCAAGCCAAAGACGGATAGAAAATAAATCACCTCGGTCCTCTGGATGTTCTTCCAACCCATAAGAGAAGCAATCAGCTAGAGAAAAAAGAAAGGCTGCAGCCAGGGTCATTCTCAGGAGGCCTTGAACATGCCATTTCCAGACCTTTCTCCAAGAGGAAAAACTAAGTGTTAAAAGGGGCAGATGCATTTTAACGTTGATTCCAGAATGTACATTTCTCCTGTGCTATGGTACCTGTGAGCCCTCACTGGGAATGAGGACAGAGGCTTCCGTTAACCTGTGTTGGAAGCTGGATTAAAAGGCCAAGTCTGATGATGAGGGTTTTGGAAGATACACAGTCAGAGATCTCCTTACCCAGCCTTGCCAGAAAGTGCTGCAGGCTTCCTTCCAGAGACCAGAAGAGACAAGAAAAGCACATCACTGGCCGGGAGCAACGAAGAACAGACTAGAAAAACTCAGGCTGTGGGAGCAATCTTGGCAATGACCATGATGGAGGCAGGGGAGGAGGGCAGGGAGGGATGGAAGCAGGGGAGGAGGGCAGGGAGGGATGGAAAAGGGGAGGAGGCACAGCATTGTTATGCACCTGCTGTTTTCTTACCCTTGTTAGAGGTCCACTGTCTATTGGGAGGAGATCCAGCCTCCACACATCATATCTGACAGCATTTCTAGCACATTCTATGACAATGTGACTGATTTAATGTGACGTAATAGGAAAGTTGTGGGAAAGGGGCTCACCTTCACGTTATTGCCAGGCACTTGCGTGAGAGCTGACCGAGACTTGGAGTTCCCAAGTCTACTGGTCTAGACATTTCATGGGGTGTAGACGGAAATTTCTCTGGTGCTGCCTTGCCCAGCAGTCCAGACAGATCTCTCCCACCCTCGGTCCACAGCCACTTATAAAATAATCACTCAGAGGCTTATATTAATTAAAAACTGTATGGCCTATGGCTTCAGCTTCTTGCTAGCTAGCTCTTTCATCTTATATTTATATAATTATATTTATATAATTAAATTATGTTTCTATAAATCTGTATGTTGCCACATGCCCATGGTGTTATCGGTCTGCTGACGTCTTGTTGCTTCTTCGACAGCGGCTGACGTCTCCCCTCAACTCTGTCCTTCTCTCACTATCTCTCTTGGATTTTCCCGCCTGGCACTGTCCTGCCCTGCCACAGGCCAGCAGCTTTACTAATTACCCAGTGGGAGCCACACATTTTCATAGCATACAGAAAGACATCCCACAAGCCGGGCGGTGGTGGCGCACGCCTTTAATCCCAGCACTCGGGAGGCAGAGGCAGGCGGATCTCTGTGAGTTCAAGGCCAGCCTGGGCTACCAAGCGAGTTCCAGGAAAGGCGCAAAGCTACACAGAGAAACCCTGTCTCGAAAAACCAAAATAAATAAATAAATAAAGAAAGACATCCCACAGCAATGAGGTGTCAAAATGAGTCTTCACTTTTCTCTTTAGACCTGTGTCTGTAGGATTTCCAGCTCATTAAGATGAAGCCAACAGTCAGGAAAGCAGATGAGATGTTCCCCCACACAGTCTAGAGCCCTGTGGCCCACCCCAGAGCTTCCCTGTAGATCTGAGCAGCAAATTCTCCAGACAGGGGTTCTGGCTGCTGACCCCACAAGAGCAGCCTTCCCCAGGGAGAATGGAACTGGTGAGCACCCTGTCTTCTCACACTTGCCTCACAGTTTCTCAGCGTGTCTCCAGGGCAGACATGCTGAAATCTTCCCACTGGCTTGCCTCCTTCCTTCCGAGTCACATGTGTCTCTTCACTAGGCCAGCTGAGGTCACTTGCTGCAGTTCTCTCCAAGAACTCCTGGAATGAACTATTAGAAACTCATTCCCCCGGTGCTGCAAACCAGAAATCCACAGTGAATGTGCCTACAACACTGTGTTCACGCTGCAGCCTCTGGGACCCATCCCTAGTTAGCACTTGCAGCTGCTCGTGGCTCCTGCTAGCCCCTGGCTTGTGGCTGCCTCCCTCCTCTCTGCAAGGCCTTCTGCACCTCTGTGCCCTTGTGCCTCCCCTTCCAGCTCTCCTACTCACAGCACCATCATCGCAATGAAGGCTTCTGCAACTGTATTTTCAGATTTTCAGAAATCACACAACTCGAGAGCACCCTATGCTGACGTGCCTGGGACTCCAGCACAGTTCTTCACATCGCGGCTGTAATTGTCCCGTCTGGGGCCCGTCACTGCTGCTGCTTCCAGAATGTCCACATTGGGCGGCTCTTGGTGCATAGCCACTCCTGCTTCAGCCTGTCCTTGCTTCTCCATTGTCTAGTCCAAAGTTTTTGGTCATGGCTTTGCAAGAACACAAGGTGCCATCCGTGTCTCAGCCCGAAGGGTGTTACAAAATCCTCCAAACTTTCCTCGCCGACGTCAAGGTTGGCCTCCACTGTCCTGATGACCTCCCTGAAGTCAAGGTTTGCCTCCACCATCCTGATGACCTCCCTGATGTTGCCTCAACTCTCCTGATGACACTCTTCTTCCCCCGTAAGACAGGGTTTTTGGTCCCCCTTTTCTGTCACCCAAATCCTCCACCCCTGTCTGGCTGTGGTTTTCTACCCCAAAGCACTCACCACCACCTAACAAGACTGTAACCCTGTGTCTGTCATGTTTCTCTGTTGCCTCCTGCCATGGGACGTCATGCTGAGGGCAGAGATGTCTGTCTGTCTTTGGGGGTCGCTTCATACCGCCGGGATTCAGTATGGGGCCAGTGCACTGAGTGTTCCGGTGCCGCTGATAGAGAGAATGATGACATCAGTGGCCGGGCACCTCTCACCCTGTGGCCCTTAGGGAGAAGCAGAAACCAGCTGACCCTGAGCTGATCGCCCCAGGAGATGTAAGGCATGAGTGCAAGCTTTGTTTTCATCAATAGTCTCAACCCTGAGTGGAAGACTTGGGAAAACAACCAACTCTTTAACTGCAAAATGACCCCTCCTCCACTTCATTATGACATACCAGAAGTTTCCAAATAGGAAGTCTCCCAATAATTTTCTAAAGAAAGATATTTTTTGCCTCAGAGAGTAAGCAAGATCAAGTAGCTCCCCAGGGACCACAGAAGCCTGGATCTCAGCCAGCTCTGGTGTCCTGGAGGCAAAGACCACGCCCCTCCCATCACCAAAAGGCCCTTCCAGGAAGGTGGCACCTGCCACCCGACTGTGGAACCCTGCCATGTGGCCCATCCAGACCTGCTGGCCCAGGTCTCTCAAAAGATGTGGCACTCCTATTGATCACAGGATGCTTGGTCCAGAAGACCCCCGGTTGACACACTGTACCTGCTTTAGGCAGCGGGGCTTCCAGTCAGCGGGTGCTCCAAGAGAGGATGAGCAGACAGAAGATAGCAGAAGTGTGTGGTGATGGAGACTAGGGACAGAAGAAAGGTCTCTGAGGAAGGGCAAGATAAACCAGTGTCTGACCCTTAGGTCCCTTGATCTGCTCTAATTCTTGAGTCTTAGAGGTCTAACTAGCCTACAGATTTTGTTTTCTGGAAATTTCCAATACCCTCAGTGTTTTACAATTTCTTCACCATAAACCTCATCATCATCTGAGCCAGGTGAAATGGCCCTTTCTTCCTCGAAGGCCAAAACATCCAAGAAAAACACAAACGTTTGTGGTTTTGTTTATTTATTTTTAGCCTTTAATTTTACTTTATATGTGTGGGTTCTCTGCTTGCCTGCATGTTTGTGTACCACGTGCCTACAGTGCTGGCAGAGGTAGGGAGGGGGCATTGGATCCCCTGGAACTAGAGTTACAAATGCTTGTGGCTGCCATGTGGGTGCTGGGACTCAAACCCGGGTCCTCTGGAAAAGCAGCCAGTGTTCTTAACTGCTGAGCCATCTCTCCAGCCCCAGCATAGGTGTGTGTATGGTGTACAAGAAGAGCCGGGGGGCGGGGGGAGGCAGAGCTCCGGAAGAGGTCCCTACCTACTATGACCCTTCCTGCCCAAAAATGTGGCCCAGAAGCCACCAGCACAGCCCTCAACCAGAAGACTGGGGCTCCTCCACCAGATGGGCCAGAAGGACATTCAGTGTGAGGTCCACCACACCCTCCCCTGTGCCAAGAGTCCTGCAGTCACTGCCCAGGTCACCTTTCACTCCTCAGTTCCCGTCCGACGACTGCCACATCACATCAGTAACTCTGTGGGTACCAGTGTAGCGGGCAAAGGTCTTCGTGTCTAGGGTGCAGGCTTCCTAAAGCCTTTCCTTCTCGGTTCCTTCCTGCGTCTCCCATTAGGTTTCCTCTGCAGGGTATGCTTGCTTGCTTTCTTTCTTTCTTTCTTTCTTTCTTTCTTTCTTTCTTTCTTTCTTTCTTTCTTTCTTTCTTTCTTTCTTTCTTTCCTTCCTTCC
>CABHPQ010147031.1:0-25260 GCA_902168405.1 Peromyscus aztecus
GAACGTGACCAGACACAAGGTGACAAAGGCTTGTCTCACTTCAATGTTCAGCCAGAGTGGAATGCAAATAGCAAGCAGTGCATAACAAAAAGTAAATTAGATCTTTAAAATCCTCCCTTTAATAATCAGAGATGATCCTGACACCTCAGGCAAGGCTTTTCTATGAATATAGGATTTTCAGCTCAACAAAATGGCTTTAAAAGCCAGATAAGAGACAATACGATTTTGTTCCTTCGCTGTAAGAGCTATTTCATCCATTTCACATGACTTTGGGAGCCCACACACACCTGTACTGACTTTTTTTTTTCCCCCTGAGAGTCTTGCTTGATTTTGTTATTGAATTATACACTCTCACCACAAATGCTATTTATTTCTCTACTATTATAAGACAGTAGCCTGGGTGGAAGTTCAAAAGAAAACAAGAAATTGATTTGTTTTCTGGGTGATCAGAAATGGTCTAAGCCAAAGCCCTAGACAAGTCGTTCAGTGCAGGGAAAAAGCAGAAAGCCTATTTATTGGCTTGAGGATGTGTTCACAAGGCACTCAGAAAGGAGTGATTAGTTCTGCCTTTTTGAATCAATCACATACTGCAAAGGTAGATATTGGGAAAACTAATGGAAGAAATTTGTCAGATTTAATATAAAGAGAAAAAAAATCCTCAAAAAAGGGGGGAATGCCAACAGATGTCCTATCCTCATATATGAAAACATCTAGAACGACACTCACTTGTTTTGAATTAGTTAAATAGCACAGTTGTAGGAAGAAATACACTACGCTGAAGAAACTCCTGCAAACAGACTTACTAATAAACCAAGGCAATAGTTCTCTGTGATACTTGCCCAGGTTTTGGAATCAGAAGAATACTGAACTGGGACTGGTCAATTGACAGTTTTGAACGCCAGTTTTCTCATTTTTTTAAAGATTAATTGCAGGAAGTTAGCGCTATTAGAAGTCAGAGGGCCGGAAGTGAACTAGTTTTGCATCTATCCAATAGCAGCTTCTAAATAACTGTGGAGAAGAAAAGGTGTTCATCCTCAGTAATACGCCACCGCATATTTGTAAGGGAAATTATCCATTTCTCTTCTTAAAGAAGCCACATCCTTTTGCTTCTGTATCAAATGATATTCTAACAGTTCTGAGACGGCGTGAGCATCTGTTCTCTGTGTTCCGTAGTTTGTGAGCTAGTAGAGGGTGCGCAGGACATTAAGTGCTAAGGGGAAGGGAAAGATGTGGACCCAAAGCAAGTTCTGATTTCTTTTGCTTTGTGCTCTCCTTTATCAAAACAGGTTTCTGACCTAGGAACACATGTTTATGATCGAACATATCCTAAAACAGCTATCTGAGGTAGCAGGCAGTCAGTCAATCAGGATGAGGTTCTTCTCCAGTATTGCCTCCTCCGTGAGCAGATTTCTTTGTCTCCTGCCCCATGTGCATGCTGAGCCTGTCAGCGGCGGAGGGAAATTTGTGATCTGAATCTCGGCTTGATGTTGTTTACTGTTGAGTATATTCAAGCATCATCGCATTTTCTTCTCTTCTCGGTTACTGGCAGTTGGAGGGCTGAAAAGCATCTCTGTCCAAATGAAAATTTTTTTTTTTTGCTTTGTTCTTTCCTGTCTGCCTCAGACACATGGCCACCTGGCATATGCTGTGTGTTCTCTATGCAGAAACTGCCAGCAAGCAAACAAAGCGTATGGACACGCATGGGCAGAGCAGGGCTAAAGACTGGGCACTGAGTCAATCCGCTGGTCACTGGGTCAGACATTCAGGTCAAATGGTTTCTTTGACTGAACGGACTGTAGGAACGGTAGACCCTGTCATGTGTGGACACAGAAAAGAAGTGCGACCATTTACAAGTTTCCCTTCAATGCCCTGCACCCACGCAAAGAGAATTCCCTACAGACTTTGAGATTTTAAAAATTCAAATTAGATACTTATTGGCTTAAGCTACCCTATTACTTTAGAATTTGCAGAGGAAACGGAGGAGAAAAGATTAAAATAATTGTCTTAAAACTCATCTCTTTAGAAATTACTTGGATTTCTTAAGAGCTATAGCCATCTAAATGTAACAGGTAATGTGCAAGGTTAGTGCATTCCAAGAGATAATTTCTCTATAAATCTAAATTACAATTAAAAAAAACATTTGGAATGAAAAGGAGGTGGTCTTTTCAGTGGTTGCCTTGCCACATATTTTTTTTTTTTGAAGTTTTCTCCTGGGCTATGATTCTGTGTGATACAGCTTGTTTTCTACATAGAATAAAAAAACTTAAGAGCCATCAAATTTCAGTATTTCAGCTTTTTTTTGTTTTCTTAACTTATATTTCACTTATTGAAAGATGCATTTCTTTAATATGTATGCACCATTTTTGCTAATCTTTCTGCAGCCGCCTTGTCATCAAACTTGCTATACTTCAATAGTCAATATGTCAAGTCTAAAGCCATGTGTGGAGTTGTAACCAGAAGACAATGATTGTTCAAGCTGGTCCTTCCCCTTTTTCCATGTCTGGTGCAAGGACACACTAAAGCTGCAGTGTTCCAGTTTTCAAAAGGAACATGGTACACACTTGATTTGCAACCAGGCTTCCTCAGGTAAGATGCAGACCCATGCATCTAACAGCAATAAACAGCAAGCTCTGACACGAACTGTAGTCCCATCAGCTAGGACCCAGTGTTGGAGAGCAACCCAATGTAACTTACACAAAATGAACCAACCGTGGTTGGGTGGTGGGGTTTCAAACGAATAAGGAAGATCTCTGCTTTCAGTAAACCAGTCTTTCCCATGTGGAAAAGCAAATTAATGATACAGAAAAGAAATTAAAGTTCCCCAAACTGTAGGCTCATTACTTCATACCTGTTTTGCTTTCTCTATGGCTTGTACCCCCATCTTCTCTAACCACATACTAAATTATTGTTGGATATGTGCCTTCTAAAATGTTATATAGTCAGAACTGTGTTGATTTGTGGTGAATTTGTCAAAATCACTCTTCTGTTCTGGGCCTAAATTTCTTGATCTTAAATTTATCAGAAGGTCAATGTCTTCATTAATCTCTATCCCTATCTCTCTCTGTATCTGCATTTCTACTCAATCTCATCCAGGAGTAATATCTACTTGTCCAATAGTATTTCCATTATTTTCAAGACAAACAAACAAACAAACAAACAAACAAAAATACACTTGTATGTGAACTCCCATAATGTTTTCCTAAGCTGACTTTCTGCTTAATGCATTATGGTTCCTTTTCTTTACAAAATGAGGTGTAAAACCAATCTGCTAATACCAGCCATGTTTTATTTCTTATAGATTCAATAATCAACTTTTACCCTTTATTGGGATATTTATGATCTGTATCAATATATTCTCAAGATAGCTTTTCTGCTTTCATATAGTTATTTTGCACACACCCATTTTAAAAAAGTTTATTCTTTGAAAATTTCATACACGTATACAATATAACTTGATCATAACCACACCCATTTCCTCCTTCCAGTTTCTCCTTGGGATACCCCTAACATCTCAGACTTAAGTTTGTATCCTTTTTTATTTTAACACATGGAGTCTGGCAGGGTCTGCCCATATATGCGTAGGTGTGGGGGTCACCCACTGGAGTATGGGCAGCCTGCAGGTGCTGACTAATCCCCAATGAAAAATAACTCTCCTTCCTCCAGCAAACATCACCGCCAGGAGTTATTTATACGGGGCATGAAGCTCCAGGAGCCCTGTATCATGCTGGCATTTTTTTAAATGGCTTGACTTTGTGCAGGTCTTGTGCAAATAATCATAGCTGCTGTGAGTTCATGTGTGCAGCAGTGACTGTCACAAACAGAAGACGGCATTTTGTGGCACTTCTCCTGTTGTTGCTTTGTGGATAGTGTGAACCTGAAAGATTGGAGGCTAAAAATGAGGCAAACTTAGGTCTCATGAAATAGCCAACTTTACTGAGTGCACTAGACAATTTATGTTCTGAAGGTATCCTGAGGGTTAAGCAAGGTCATATGACCAAAGTTCACAGGAGTGTAGGCTGTATCCAGACACAAGCACAACCCCTGCTTGGAAACATTTTTGAATAACAAAGGTCAGCAGGAATATGCGATCTGTCTGGAGCAAACCCATTCCTACTTACTACACCTAGGAGCAGCACAAAAGCACATTCCAAGAACAAATCCAGGCTTAGAAGGACCAGAGGTTGCAAGAGGCTTGTCTAGTTTTCTTGGAGTTTTTTCACAAGCTCTCAGAATTCTCCTCACACAACTCCATTCATGAACCGTGTTTTGACATTCTCCTGTTCTCTAGCTTTTACGTTCTTTCTGTCATCTTTTCTGCAATGTTCTCGTAGACTTGAGGGATGCAGTTGGTTTATATGAGTACCCTTTGTGACTGAGTACCCACTGTCATTTATTTTCAGCACTTGAACGTTTCTGAGTCTCTGTATTAACCATAACCCACCACAAGAAGGTGGTTAAAAACAGCATTATTATATCCTTATAACATAAGTATTTGGAAGGCAGTTTAACAATGTAACCATTAAGAAAAGCATCAATAGAGTCTCCTCTTGGGTCTTTGACTTCCTCAGTCATGAATTCTGACCAAGTTTAAATATAACTTATGTTACAAAACCAAAAACATTAAAATATTTACTGTATGTCCAGTAATAAGACATAGTAGGAACTGAAGATTTAAAGATGGAACTTTAAACACATTGTCACTGTGATCATGAAGTTCACGCACTATGCCAATCATAAAATGTGGCTCAGTGGATAGAGTGCTTGGTCAGCCTGTGTGAAGGAAGCCTTGGTCTCATTTCCCAGCACCAGCATGAGACTGGGCGTGGTAGCACACATCAGGAAAACTAGAAGATCAAAGTTATCCTCAGCTACATAGGGAGTTTTAGGGAAGCCTACATTACATGAGACATTTTCTAAAACAAACAGAAAACAATGAAATTATACAAACTAGTGGTGAGAAATACAATCTCATGCTGAAATGTGTTTCTACTACTGTAGAATAGACAGAAAAATGACTATGTGGTGACACAGTGGATTATGAAACATCACAGAGGATAAGTTGATGAAATTGAGAATGAAGGATAAACAGAAAGAAGTCACAGTGAAACACAGAATGCAGTGGAGTGTTGTGAAGTGGTTTGAAGCAGTACAGATAGATACATATACAAAGGTGCTGTTGGAATACACTTGGAGGGCAATTGCAAAGTTCAAATAGCTGGAATTACATTGCACTGGGGCACAAGACTGAGAACTAAGAGAAAAGATAACCAGGAGTGAGATGAAGTCTTGCTTTGATGTTACTGCGAGGGATCATCAGACATTCACAGAAGAAAAGCATTGGGTAAAAGTTAAGAGATGAGAGGAACCAGTCAACGAACTATTGGAGGACGGAGCAATGTTGGTTCCTTTCTTAAAGCATGACAATTGAGGATACAGAGGAAACAATTAGCAGAAGGTTTCCAAAGGGTTTTCAGAGTTGGTCGCTGAGTGGGAAGGTGTATGGTTACAAAATAAGAGCAGCAGTAACAAATCCATAGTTGTTTTAAGGAAAATAAGAATGCTACAGATTGGCTGAGCTGACTTTACCAGCTGTCTAGAAGCTTGTGTGTAAATTTATTACCTCTGCCCATAGACTATTTTAGATGTGTAGAACACAACCTGCTCTTTTCTACTGTGTGCCTTTGTTGTACACAGTCCGTGAGAGTCTCCCACTGAACAGTAGACTAGGGAATGAATAAAGATGGAGTTAGGATACATATGTCTCAAGACTGTTCTCATCAATAGCTACCTTATGATAGGCTACCTCGAGTTTAAGGAGGAACTTTTCTACCTTCAGTGCAAGAAAGATTCAAGGATTTTCTGTTCTGGTGAACTTGGGGGTGGTGTAAAGATATTTCTAGGCCTGCTTTCTGGTGATGTGGGACTCCCAGAAGGCGTTTGCTAACTTAAAGGTCCTTAAATGAAATACAAACAGCTTGGTGAACAGCAATGATTGCTAAGCCGGCCTGTATCCAAGGTACTTGGAAGTAGTAGGTAGGTTGAAGGAATAAAAACATGAATGTAAAAGTTTCTCCAAGGTTGGATTACTCTTGCAAACACCAGTATGTTTAAAGTGAAAACAAAAAAAAATGATTTGAACACGTATATGCATAAATATTAAGTAATAGAGCTAGGACAGTTTGATATTGAAGTGATAATACTGGTGAATTCTATAGGTGGAAAATGGTCATATATTAGGAATATATACAGCACAATACTTTTTTTTCTCTTTGAGTCTATCCTATCCAGACTAGCATTATGAATAATTCATGAATCTAATATTTTTACTATTTTAAGCCCAGTTAATTTTTTTTCTGTTCCTTTCTGGTCTCCTGTGGATAATAACTGGTTTCATTTCTTTTGTCAAATCTTGACTAGTTCAAATTGTACTTGATTTTTTTTTTTTTTTTAGCTGTTAGGACTTAAGTTTCGAAAGAACAAGTAATTTAAATTATGCTTTTTACAACATTTTCTATAAAATTCTTTATCCAAATAGAGATATTTCATGGTTCAGTTTTATGACAGCCTGAATTTCCTTCGGAAGACAAGGGAAAGGCAAGGAACTTAATTGAACAAATTGAGAGTTTTATTTTATTTTTTTGCTTTTGTCTCCATAAAGATCTTACAGAAATTAGAAAGAGCAAATGACTTGTTAAGACCTAGTATGATGCTTTTTGTAATACTTTATCATAACATTTTAGTTTACATGTTGTTGCAATACGTTTTTGTTTAGGAATAATGTGGTAATTTAACACAATAAAAAGTAGAGGATGAATACAAAGAGAATTTCTGACACATTATGTGTATCATGAATGTGCTAAATGAAATGCAAGTAAATTATATAATAAACAGTTAATGAAAGACTGAGTGAAAAGTTAAAGCAGGGACCAGGGAGATGGCACAGTGGGTGAAAGAACTTGTCACCGGAGCCTGTGGACTCAATTCCGAGAACCCTGTTATGTGACTAGGTCTGTTTGGGGAGCCCCAGGCAGCGGGGCCAGGACTTATCTCAGGTGTATGAACTGGCTTTTTGGAACACATTCCCTAGAGTGGGATACCTTGCTCAGCCTTGACACAGAGGAAAGGGGCTTGGTTCTGCCTCAGCTTAGTACCCCAGCCTTTGTGGACTCTCCAAGGAAGGCCTTACCCTCTCTGAGGAGTGGATAGGGAGTGGGATGGGGGAGAGAGGGGAAGGGGAGGTGCGGAGGGAGGGAGGGGGAACCTGGATTGGTATGTAAAATGAAAAAAAAAGAAAGCCAGCTGTGATGGCACTCTTCTGTGATCCTCCTACAGTGAGATGGGAGGCAAAGACAAGAAAATTAGCCTGTGGCCGGGAGCACAGAGGTAGAGAGGACAGGCCTTGCTACAGAACAAAAGGGAAGTAGAAGAGCTACCCTCTGACTTCTACGTGTGCACCCTGGCATACGTATTACATGCAACACATGTACACACACACACACACACACACACACACACACACACTCATACATATGCTCACACACCTACACTCATATATATGCTCACACACACAAATACATTTTTAAAATTTAAAACATGTAACTGCCATGATAATTGAGGATAACTGGAACAAAATGCCTTTAAGTAGAAATGCCCAAACTGTTGGTTCATGTGATTATGCAGCCTTTTCAGAATTAGGAAGATGTGAGTTGCAGTCTTTAGTGCCCTTACTGGATCTTGCTTTTGTTATCATAAAAGTTTATTGGAAAATGTTCAATTCTGCACTTGGATTTTAAGAAGTTAAATAGCTGTATGTGATATGTGTGTGTGTGTGTGTGTGTGTGTGTGTATACTTATATGTGTGTATATATGTGTGTGTATATGAGTATATATGCATGCATATTTGTATTTGTACTTATGTTTATATTTATATATACTTGCATATATATATTTCATACTTTATGTGTGAAAAACAAAGGTAATGCGTAAACCTGCTGTCATACAGGAATGGGTCCATGTGGGGCCATTTGCATAGGGATTTCTGACTCCAGGAGTAGTGAAAGATTTGAAACAGTTATATCATTTTTCTGAAGGAGAGAGTGATAGTTTCAGGAAGGTCTCCAGAAAACAAAGAACACACCTAGATCAATGAGCAAAGAAATGTAGTCAGACATGCTGCTAGCAGCGACATGCCCGCTATCTCCACTGTTTCCCGGGGTAAGTGGAGGCTGCAGGAAATGTTGCAAATGTTGTTCTCAAGGACTGCCTTCACTCTGCATTTGGAGACAATGGCTCTGCATACATGTCACAGTTACACATTTCAGGCTGGTAAGGGAAATCCTGGAGTATCAAATTCCCCTTTGTTTGGACAACTAACTAATTCTATTTTGCAACTGTGCAAATATTTCATCGTGCAAACCGTCTGTTCTCCTGCTTGGGTGAGTGGTTTTTTTCTTTGTGTATGGCTTGCTGGATAGAAAATTCTAGACTTAATTTTCTCATTGACTAATTTCATAAAAGTAGGATGTCTGCCCCCATGCAACTTCAGATTTGAGCAACTATTAAAACTCAACACTGTTGTAGGGTTATGAATGTTATTGAGGATACAAGACCTCACTTCAATAGTTAATTCTATAAGATGCAGAACCAGAACACTGATTTGAATTTATAACCATAAGAAGACAGAAATAGGTCCAGCTACATCACGAGTTGACAGACAGCAGGATGGGAAAGTTTCACTCCCAATTTTAATTGAATTTAATCTTATAATGATCAGAAACATTTCTTAAGTTTACCCAAAAGAGATATCATAATCTAAAAATGATAACACCAAGATTTTTGTAGATTTACATTATATCATTATGTTAAGATATGCTATAATCTTAATATTTCTATGATGCCTCAAATGACAGCTTGGTATTCAGATTTTAGCAAGTTTTCCTGCAGTCATTTTGATTTGACTCCTTTTAATAGGGTGTTATCTTGAATTTTCTAATATTTATTCTTTACATGGCTTGAATTCATAATTCTGGGATTGGCAAGGCAGTTAGTTATTCTTTCTTTGCATGATTCAAAGAAGCAGGAAACAGACATGCTGATAAAATGGTGGAAAATGGCTGGCCTCCAAAACTATTTTCTTAGGCTACAGTTTGGTGAACACTGTATTAAACCATGACTCACAGAATATTAAAGGAGGAAGAAACTTGAAGATCCCCGATTCCAGCCCCATCATTTCACAGATTGGGAACCTGGGCTGTGGATATTAAGTGGTTCGCGCACTAACAGTGAGAGTTAGCGAACTGAGCCTGAACCAAGATCCAAATATTCTGTCTTATGGTCTGGTTTGCTTAACTGATTAATTCTTGTTTTCCAAGTAACCCAATTTATTTTATCTTTCTTTAAATTTTAGTTAGGAACTACAGTTCCAAATTTATAGAAGATATGTAATGAAAAATTCTCACACATTCCCTTTTATAGCTGCTTCGCATTCTATGCTCTCAACACTTCCTAAAATAATAAGCATTTTCTAATTGAGTTAACTCAAAATAACACAGTAACTTTTAACTATACATGTATTTAGTCTATCATCCTGTATTCTCCCTCCCCACCTCACCCCTCTCCCATACATACCATGAATTTAGAAGCTCTATCTGCTCTGTATGGGGCTCTCCACCATGACGTTATGACAACTAGCCACAAAGTGACAGTGTCAACGGACCACAAACTGAACACTTCATATAATTCCTCATATTTCATTTAAAATTAACAGAATAATTGCATCATTGCATTGATATACAATACCCACTAGTCTTTTACTCTTTGTAATACAAAAAGTGTATTAAGCACTTACTATGCAACGAGGGTAGTATAAACACTCCCGTGGGACGCGTGTATATAGGGTAAATTCAAGAACGAAATAAGATGTGGGCCGTGCTACAAAGGCAGATAATGTAATGCAACCCAACCTCTACTAATATAAACACAACATTAGGGTTATTTCTAAACTCAAAATTGGTGACTTTTTGGAGCTCAGATAAGAACTGTAAGTGAAATCTAAAAAGCTGACCTAGAAGCTGAGAGGGGGAGAGTAGTTACTAGGGATGGAAAGAGTGGAGGGAAATAGGATGAAGAACAGTTGGTTAAATCATATGAAATGACAGTGGCTTAAGAGTAAGAGGCATTGTCCATTCACAAAGTTAGAAGAAAGGATCTTGAAAGCTTTTGTCATAAATGTGGTATTTAAAGAGAAGAATGTTTGCAATGTGTACATGCCCAGAAACATCGGACAGTATCTCATTAACATCTATCATTTTTGTACCAGTTATTAAGTAAATGTAATTATGATACGTACTAAAAAAAAAAAATTTAGAAATAAATTCCTCTTGTACACTGCTGTGCAGTAAGAATGATTACAGTTAACAGATACCTACAGTACTTTTCAGAAAAGCTACAAGATATTTTAATGATAAATCTTAGAGGAGACACATGTGTTTAACTTGGTTTAAACCTTATACAATGTGTACATATGTCTAGACCTTATATTATACCTCAATGATAGGAACAAATTTTGTTTAATATGCCAGTAAAAAGTGTTTAAAAATAAAACTCCATCACTCCCACTATTTATGTAACATTTACTTTATTTTAGGTACTGTAGGTGATCTAGAGGTGATCTGAAGTATTGGTAAGGGTATGCATATGCAAATACGATGCCATTTAAACAAGAGACTTGAGAAACCTCAGATTTTGGGATTTCTAGGTATTTCAGGAACTAGCTTCCTATAGACAGCAAGATGATTGTAAATATATATGAATATCTTTGTATTCCATGCATGATTATTCTTTGCTTCCCCGTTCTTTGTAATCTTAGTTTTATTTAGCATTTTCTTACTTTCTTTTTCCATTTTTTTCTTGATAATTTCTTAGTAATCAGGAAATACAGTTTCCCCTTCTGACTTACCTGTGTCATGTTTATTTTGCAGTTAGATATATTTTACTCTTTCTTTCCACTCTGTTTTCATATTTTTACTAGGCTTATTTAATTACCTGAAGTCCCCTCCCTTTGTAATATTTTAGGTCATTTATGAATGACATTCTGGTTTTAGCATGTGTGAAATAGTTATCTATACATTTATACTTCAGTATGATTTATCTGCATATAAAATATTTGGTTCCTGCTTTCTTTACTTAAGCATCCTTTATTTATTGGCTCACTGAATACTGGTGTTAAAAATTTCTGTGGAGAAATTTGAGAGAAGCTTGATTTCTTTTGCCTTTCACAAGTGCCATGGTATTTATGCCTGTTTACTTACCCTTAATGTAGAATACTATCTTTTACATAGTCTTGGTCAAGTTTCTATAGCCCAAGATATATATATATATATATATATATATATATATATATATATATATATATATGCAAAGTCATTTTGTCTCATGAGATTTTGGTGACAAAATGCACACAGCTGGGAGCCTAGTGTTCAAATCATTTTAATTGTATGGTGCAATAGCATTACATATTTGCATATCATTATCTTGGTACTACTAGCATCTCTCACCAGAACATTTCCAATTTCCCAACTGAAACTCCATTTCCATTATACAATTCCTCATTCCCTGTTTCCCTCAGCCCTTCCTGTTCATGCTTTAACTATTCTTTCTGTATCCATAACTTGACTCATTAAGTATATCACCTAATTGGAATTATACAATGATTGTCCTGTAATCTCTCATGAGTTTTCAAGAATTATACCTTCGTGTTTTTCTTTCAATTTGTTTTGCTGTCTTCTGCAGGGGCTTCAAATACACATATGTAACCAGGCACTCCTGGTTAGTCAGGATTTTGTTATTTTTAGATCTTTGACTTTTGATTTTGACTCTACCGTTATTTTTTCCTTTGCCTCACGATTAGTGGTGATTTTTTAAATGGTTTCCTGTTTACCTGTTTTCTTTGTTGAGTTTTTATTGCTGTGAAGAGACACCATGACCATGGCAACTCTTATAAAGGAAAACATTTAATTGGGCTGGCTTACAGTTTCAGAGATTTAGACCATTATCATCATGGAGGTAAGCATGGTGCTATGCAGGGAAGCATGGTGCTAGAGAAGGAATCCAGAGTTCCACATCTAGATCAGCAGACAGCAGAAAGACAGAGAGACACTAGGCCTGGCTTAAGCATGTGAAACCCCAAAGCCCAGTCCAGTGACATACTTCCTCCAACCAGGCCACACCTCTTCATCCTTCTCAAGTAGTCCCACTCGCCAGTGAGCACACATTCAAATATGTGTGCCTGTGGGGGCCATTCGCTCAAATCACCCCACCTGTATGTTTTCTGATCATTGTTGTACTTACTTTCTGAGGCACATCCGATTGTATTCAAGCTCACATATTTTCTTGACATCTTTTAGCTGTTCTTTGTATTTCTAGTCTAATGTCATATAGGCACTTGTTTCATGAGGCTCTGGCTTTGGCTCACAACTTCCATAGGCACTATGGAAATGTGTTCACTCTGTGGCATACTGCATGGTTTATTTTGTTTCATTTGTATATTCTGTTCTACTTCTTTTTGTCCTCATCAACAAAAAAGCTGGGATTTTCCTAGATAAGGGTTATGTGACTTTTCTTGAAGAGACTATTCACTCCATCTACAGAGGACACCAAAGAAAGAGGACACCAAGGAGGAGACCAAAGAAAGAACTCCACTAAAGTTCGACTGGGTGAGCCATTGAATTTATTGGGATTACTTATTCCTCTTAGGGGCATGAGTGATTCAAAGGCAGTCACTTGGGAAAACTGTTGCCAGATATAGTACCCAAGAGTTCTACACTCAGAATAAAATATTGGAGAAACACAGATTCTGCACCACTGAAGAAATCTCTGAACAACTTTCAGGTAGGTACACTATGTAAGAGTTCCATCTGCAGTCAATGTTGCTGGCCCAGTATGCAACCTCCAGAAGGCAAGACACAGTGACTGACTGAGCCTTGTGAACTTGCCTCCTCCCACCTTGGAAGATGTTAATAAGCCTGAATGCTGAAGGTTTTTGTTTTGTTTTTCTTGAGAGAGAGAGAGAATTAACAGATGCTTTGTTTCAAGACAATAGTGGCCATATTCAATCAGAAGTAAAGAGGTAGGCAACAGCTAGGATTTGCACAAAGGATTAGCTATCCTACAGTATCTTCTAGATTCCAAAATCCAAATGTTTTCTTCCTGTGTAAATACCTCTCTAGACTACTTATTGTTAAAACACTCTTCTGAGGTGTGTGTGCCTGTGTGTGTGTGTGTGTGTGTGTGTGTGTGTGTGTGTGTGTGTGTGATAGAGAGGAGAGGGAGAAGAACATGGACAGGGACAGGGGAGAGAGAGAGAGAGAGAGAGATTCTCCTAACTCTTGTTTTTCTATCCAAAGCTCTTTAGTTGATGGCATCCTTGATATCAAATGTTAATGCAAAGGGATATTATTTCACAGTTCACAGTGGGCCACCTGCCTTCAGGAAATAAATTTTTTGCTGATTTTCTGAAAGATGCTTCTACCGAGTACATTTATACCTTTATATTTCTATTATTTAGAGTTGTATAATTTATCTCAAACAGCTTCTGATCCATATATCATTCATGCATCCATACATTTCATTTCTGAATTCCATTGAAAATGCAACTGGTATCTGGTTAATTTTGGTGTGTGATGTTTTTATTTGCTTGCAAGTTTTTTTTTAATAATAAAGTTCACTAAAAATAAAAGAAGAAGGGGCAGTTAAAGTTGAGTGTATTCTTATTGTGGTTTTAGCGTGGATTCTAAAAGGATGAAAGACATGGTGCAGGCATACGCAAGGGAACTTCCCTCAGTAGTTCTTACTGGAGCTCCAAAGAGTAGTGTAAGTTCCAACACAAGTGTCCTTGTGATGATTACACTACTTGAATTTACATTGTGACATTATCTGTCCTGTGCTTCATGCATCACTTCTTATTTTATCTTTATATTTACCTTATTTATCCTTACATTCCTTAGAGTGCTCTCAACAACATTTCTTGCCCTTAATAAGGGCTTAACAATGTATTTTGAAATTCAGTAGGTGAATCAATAGTGGATACTATGTATCAAAACAATGATACAATTATTTTTATGATCATTTTAGACAAAGAATATGAGGACTTTATCCACCAAGATATTTTCTCATGTAATTAAGCAAAATATACAAAAACATACATGTAGAGAAACAATAAAAATCAATTAACCACATCTAATTCATCAGCACATTTTTCTTCTCTTTATTCATTTCTGAACTGATTTTTGTTAAACTAAGAGGCAATATTTTAAATATAATTTGTAAGTTGTACTATGTAGCTCATCATAAATTCAAGGTAAAGAAAAATTTGAAACAATGGTATAGCAATCCCTTCTTTCTGATTAAGAGAATTAACATAATGATTTTTTGGCAATCTTTGAATTTATGTGTTCCTTATATGTAGTTGGACAGTTTATAAAGACTCCCACCATGGAATTAGCTAACCAATAAAGGATTAAAACTATTTTTTTTTTAGCAGAAGACAAGTATACTCTTTCTATAAACTATTTTCACAACAGTAAAATGGTTGGGGAAGAAAAAATCCTCTTTAGCTTCATTACTTTATCTTTACATAACATTCATACTGACATGATATTAGGAAGGCAATTTGTATAATTGCAAAGATCTAATCTCTGAGTTTATGGTGATATATAATCTTCTCAAGATGGAATAAAAGCCCTTGGCTAGGATGCCTTTTTAAAAGACATCAGTTTCAATTATTATCCACTCTGAGTAGCCCTACTGAGCATGAATACTGTATTTTGTATTAATTATCTTAATTTGTTATTTTGCTAATCTTAGTACTTAACAAATGGGATAACATCTGCAATGAATTTCTTCAGAAGCTTTGCAAAGGTCTATCACTGTTTCCACCTTATGTTTTATTGTAACAGGCATGAAACAGAGAATCATCTCATAGTCTTCACCTATTTTATTGTTAAGAAAAATTAAATTCCACTTTCTTAATAGTAAAATCTTTTAGTAATAAAATAATTGCTGGTAAAAAGCTAAAAATAAACTTTCTTAAGCATAATTATAATGCTTGTGGTTTCTGGAATATTCAAATGTCAGATATGGAGACATTCATCTCTGTTTTAGGGGAAATGTGTTGTTTTATCACGCCTTGTCTTGTCATATGGTGAATACACATAAACACTTACGGACATTCACCCGGATCTAAATCCATATGTCTTGTAGCTATGTATCTGCATGTATGCTATCTTTCTGTAGCTGAAATCCAAAACTACAAATTTCAAACTGTGAAATAAGTAATTTGTACTTCTAGCAGAATATTCTAGAGGCCAGAAACACAATTTATTTATGTTTGTATTTGATGCAATTTTTACCTTGATGTTTGGGTATATATTTTATTTTAGTATTAGTTAGAACTTCTTAAAATGGAAGTGAGAACATTGAAATGTCCTCTTAAGTGTACACTAAGATGATTAGAATCTGTTGCTGGAGAGATACCTCAGGGTGAAGAACACTGGCTGCTCTTCCAGGAGACCTGTATTGGATTTCCAGTACCCACATAGCAGTTAACTGTCCATAACTCCAGTTACAGGGGATCCAATTACTCTGTGGGCACTACACATGCATTATGCATAGAAATACATAAAAGCAAAACACCTATACACATAAATAAATATAAATAAATCTTTTAAAGAGAGATTTTTAGAATCAGTCTTGATTTCTAGATTAGTCAACCCTGTTATGGCCCCCAAAAGTCCCACATTCAGCTCTCTTTAACTTTGACATCCTTTTCCCTTGTATGAGCTAGAATTTCTCATTCATTTGAATGAACAGACCACTGCACAAGCAATGGATGACACTTTTCATAATTAGGTTTTTTTTTATCACCAATCACTTATTTATTTATTTATTTATTATTTATTTATTTGTTATTAAGACATTTTCTATTCATTTTACATACCAACCACAGATTCCCCTGTCCTCCCTCCTCCTGTCCCCCAGCCTTTTCCCCCAACCCACCCCCTATTCCCTCTTCATCCAAGGCAAGGTCTCTTGTGGGGAGTCAGCAGAGACTAGTACCTTCAGTTGAGGCAGGTCCAAGCCCCTCCTCCCTGTACCAAGACTGTGCAAAGTGTCCTACCATAGGCACTAGGCTCCAAAAAGCCAGCTCATGCACCAGGGACAGTTCCCAATCCCACTGCCTTGGGGGCCTCCTATAAACAGTTCAAGCTAAACAACTGTCTCACCTACCCAGAGGGCCTAGTCCAGTACCATGGGGGCTGCTCCTCAGCTACTGGTCCACAGTTCATGCATTTCTACTAGTTTGGCTGACGGTCTCTGTACATGATCTTGATGTCCCGTTTTCATAGAATCCTTCCTCTCTCTTATTGGTTGGACTCCTGGAGCTGGGCCTGGAGCTGGGCCTTGGATCTCTGCATCTTCTTCCTTCAGTCACAGATTGAGGGCTCTATGAACAATTAGGTTTTTAAAACCTCCACCTTTCATCTGCGAGTTTTTTCTTTGTCTCCTCCTCATTACTCATGCCTTGGGGAAGCAAGCTGCTGCAATGTCTGCCTACTGGTGGGGATGCTCCCACAGTGTAATGAAGAATCGACCTCTCACTTCTACAGGCTGCAGGGAATTAAGGATTTCTGGCTAGAATTCAAGTGAGCCCAGAAGCAGATCTGCAAGTCTGAATTTGAGTTTTGAGATATGACAATCAGCTTGGTGATAAACTACTGATAATCCTTGAACCACAGGCTCCCAGTGAAATTTTCAACATATTCCTGAGCTCTATTAAATCTAATAGACGTTTTCAAAAGCTATTACATTTTTTGGAATAATTTTTTATGATGCAGTAGTAGATAATTAGCACAGTTCCCAATTACGAGATATCTTTAAGTCTGAAAAACTTTCCTATTTAAGATTATTAAACCAAGCTCACCAAGGTTATAAACAAATATTTTCTTCACTTGTCTTTATTTGTGATTGCTTATTCTAATTTCCATAATTTAAATGTACTTTGCTATATATGTTAATAAGATGGAAAGGGACTCTCTTTTTAGTACATGAGAATGTTACAAATTATTTCAGTAAATATTTTTCTCCATTGCTTTCAAAGCTATATCTGTGAGATAGTTTGAACACATTTTTAGCTCTTATTTTGCTATGCTTTGTACTCATTTGTTTAAATTCTATTCTCTATTTGAACACTTCAAAGTCCTCTCACACTTTACAATTGGCCCAATTTTTCTTTCTCCAAACCTGTCTCTCATGTGTTTTCTCTCAGTCAACAGCCTCCTCATGTTCCCATTCTGTGCTCCAGAAACAGAGGAACTGTTTAAGAAGGACTCTCAATTAAAGAAAGTGATGAGTTACTTTCAATAACAGATTGTCCTGAACATAGTATAAGCTAAAAAGCTCAAAAGCATATTTTTTTTCTCATTCTCTCATATTTTCAGTTGTAAGCCTAACCTTTACCAGCCGAGCCATCTCTCCAGTCGTTATTTTCTCAATAAATAGTTCCTGGCTTTGAAACAGTCAACCTTTCTCTCTTTAGAACATGGCATTAATTTCTAGGATTAAGAAAGTTTTTTTAATGCCCATAACCTGTCAAAAAGAGGTGGATTGGCATATGTAAATCCTACTTACACATCACTACCTACAGAACACATCACTTGCAAGGGAGTTGTAATCTGAGAAATGTAATCTCTAATGTTAGGCCAAATGTCTATCTAAATCACAATAGTCAGCATCATTTGGGCTTAAGATAGCAGACTCCTGGGTTAGACCTTGTGAATTCAAATCTCTACATCATAATTTCTTGACTCTCTGATCTTAGGCATGTTGTCTTTGTTGGCTGTGTACATGATTCCACAGATGAAAAGTGTGTAATCTCATCTACACCATTAGAATATACCATTACAGAGTTTTAGATGTTTTTGGTATTTTCACATGCTTTGTGTTTAATGTATATTATATTACATTTGTACATTAATGTAATACACAATGTATATTATATTACATATATTATTCATACATAATATACATATAATATATATTATATTTAATGATATATATCATTAAAATATGTTTTATTAAGGTAGGAAGTGATGAAAATTAGCTAACAGGCAGCACTTTACTATCTTTCATTTCCCCTATGCGATTAATTAGTAATGTTTATTTTTTCATTCTAACTATCTCCTTTCCTACTCTACTACCCTGAATCTATTACTTTCTTTCCACTATAAAATATACTGTCTATAGTGTTTTAGTTGTCTGTAGCTAAAACTGTCTATGGCTGAAACATAATCATTTCTTTATCTTTCCAACAACCTTCATGATTTCTCACAAGTTCTTATAACATTAACAACAAAGAAAGGGTAGAGGAACAAAGGAAGGCAGGCAGAGATGGTGGGAGGAAGGATTTCCTGTTCCCTAGCATCTCAACACTCAGTCCCACGCTGTCTTGTATAGCTTATGAATGTGCTAAACTTGCTCTGGATATGGGCCCCCATCCCTTTTCACATTTCCCTCCCTTCTTGGAATAAACATGCTCCTCCATTTGACTCACTTTTAAAATTTTGAATTAAATATTGTGTTTTCTGTCATATCTAAATCATCTAAGTAATCTAGATAAGTTCCCTTCCCTTGGATTCACAAAAAGATGTGGTCTTTGCTCCAAAGCGCCTGCCATGTTTTGGGATAATGCTGGTTTATCACTGAGTCGGTCTTTTCAATGGTTGCCTCTATTATCATAATTTCATATTCTTAAAAATACTCCTTAGGTTCATTTTGTTGCTGAGGTTCAAAATTTAGTTCTTAATGCATGTCCGATACATGGTAGGCATTCAAGAAACACATGCAGGCTGGGCAGATAGCTCAGGGTGTAGCAAGTTACAAACTGGTTGCACATGCGTGGAGCCCTGAGTTCAGACAACCAGTCCTTTTGTAACAACCATTTGTGTAAAAGAGGCCATGAATTCGAAAGAGGTACAAGAGATAGTGTGAAGGGAGAAAAGAGAAGGGAGAAATGATGTAATTACATTACAATCTCAAAACATATTGGAAATAAGTTTTTAAAGACCAGGCCCAGCCACAAGCCTGTAGCCTCAGCTCTCTCTGTCAGAGGGTTTGGAGAAAGAATGATCGCTGGGTCTTGCTGGCTACCAGTCTAGCTGAAAATGAGTGACCTCCAGTCTCAATGAGAGACTCTGTCTGAATTATGAGATGCACATGTTCAGGCAATTGGCTAGCTAGCAGTGGCTGTCAGGAACCTAACCAAAAATGTTTTTCAGGACTGTACTCCAATCATTGTTTAGTAACACTAGTAGGTTCCCACTAAACTCAAACTTGTCAAACCCTACTGAGAGGAACTCATGGTGCAAGAATTGCATCACTTAGTTCTGTCATTTCTTTTCCAAACTAGGAAATCTTTCCCAAAATCTTACTGTGGAGTAAACCAAATGGTTTAGTCCTCTATGTCTCCTGTCAGTCATGTTACAGGTTTCTCAGTTTCCAAGTTCAGTGGAGCTTAGCTTTATAAACACATCTGAGTGAATAGTTTGTGAAAGTGCCTATCTGGAGGAAGATTAGAGAGATGTGGAGGAATGGTGAGGAAAGCCAGCGGCCGTCAAATGTATAGACTTCTAGACCCTTTTTCCTGCTCGAGAGCCCATGTCCAGGCTACTGCCCCACAAGCCAAAGTTTAATTAGTTTCAGGTTGTATATGAGTTTGTTAGGCTCATGTGAAAAATAAATTATTCTAAAGCTTTACTTAAGGTTTTTTGTTTTTTTGTCTCATGAACTACATTCTATTTGTGAGCTCCAAAGGCAAAAGGTTGAACACCTGGTTGAGTTGTAGATGTTCCATGAGGTTTTATGCAGGAAGTAAGATTTCAGATGGAAGAGATGTAATTGTCTATGTGTCAGAGTTGGGGGCTCTGAAGCTTCCTGTAGTTTTAGTCCATATAGAGTTTTCTTTGATTGTTAGTAAGGCCAACATATACAAGATCACCTTGCCTTGGAAGTGTAACTTTTTTTCTCATCCATATGAAAGCTTTTCCTTAAACAGTT
Source organism: Peromyscus aztecus (assembly GCA_902168405.1). Classification (NCBI taxonomy): domain Eukaryota; kingdom Metazoa; phylum Chordata; class Mammalia; order Rodentia; family Cricetidae; genus Peromyscus; species Peromyscus aztecus. The sequence continues at coordinate 20,110 of CABHPQ010147031.1, forward strand.
GTGGCTAATTTCTTCCCTGTTCCTGGGAGAAAACATCACATGCAATACATCTGAAAACCTACAGTTTTCAAGTCACAAATATGTTGTTCCCAGTTAGAAAACATTCATCTGTAAAAATTCTTTATTTCTCCCCCTTTCAACCACAATTCTCTAAATTTCCAACATCCTTTTCATCTATCATTCTTTGTATCTTATAAAAACTTCAGAGCATTGCTAACTGGCCATAGGTCCTGTAACCAAAGTATACTATATCTGGTTCTCTTTCAGGCAGACAAGAATGTATTTCTCTTTGGGGTGCTCAAAGGGATGAATGGTTGGCAAGTTGCAGAGCATAATTATGGGGTAAATATTTTCTTGCTCTTTCTGAGGCCAAATTCTGAAAGAATTCATTGGCTAAGAAGAAGTCTGTTACTTTTATCTTGGATGAGGTTTATGCTTTAAACTTATTTATCTGGACAATTATAAAATGCAATTCTTTCTTGTGGTTCATGAATCATAAGGTTTAAGTGTATATGTCAATGGCAAGCTGAAAACATTAAGATATATAGTACATTTTCCAGGAACCAGATTGTTGGCATCTTACAGAGATATCCATGGTTTGAAACCACAACTAAATGCCCTGTGGTGATTCCCAGCCAACAGCAAGTGCTAACAGGTTTCCCTCCAAATGTAGATCATTGTTCACCTTCTACCAAGCATTTGAAAAGCAGATGCATAGAAACTAAATCCAATACAGTAACTCATCTATTCATATGGCTAAAGATTAAAACAGCAACACCCTTTCCCAGCATGCTTTAGTCAGTTATACCTCTTCTTCAGTAGGCAGGCAACAGAATTCCTTCTCTTTTTCTGGTTTTTTTTTCCTTACAAGTCAAGAAGCCCATTCATAAATTAAGAGACAAGAAATAAGTGACCAAATTTAATTTTTAAAAATTACTTCATTTATTTCTTTGAGATTATAATATACTTATATAATTTCCTCTTTTCCCTTCTCCTCCCCCAAACCTTCCCATAAACCTTCCTTGTCCTCTTTCAAATCCATGTCCTCCTTTCATTAATTGTTGTTACATACATATATGTATATGTGTATACGTATAGATTCCTAAATATGTGAGTACAACCTATTCAGTCTGTGTAATATTATTCCTATTTATATTTTCAGGGCTTACCATTCAGTAATGGGTAACCATACTGTGGTGGTTTGAAATAAAATAGCTCCCAAAGGGAGTTGCACCATTAGTAGGTGTGGGTTTGTTGGAGTAGTTGTGGCTTTATTAGAGAAAGTGTGTCATTATGGGGGTGGGCTCAGAAGTCTCTTTTGCTCAAGCTGTACTCTCGGTATGGGACACAATTCACTTCCTGTTGCCTGTGGAACATGATGTAGAATTCTCAGATCCTTCTCTAGTACCATGTCTGCCTATGTGCTGCCATGCTTCTTGCCATGATGGTAATGGACTAAACTTTTGAAATGTAAGCCAGTACCAGTTAAATTTTTTTTTTTTTTTTTTACAAGAGGTTCCATGGTCATGGTGTCTCTTCACAGTAGTAGAAACCCTAAGACACCAATTAATGTGCTTTTCCCCAAGGTAGACTATTTCTTTTGCGCTCAGTATCCCTTAGTTGACTGTAGTTTCTTTTGTAATGTTGAAGCCTCCTGGGCTTTTCCCCTACTAGCTGATTTTGCTGAGAAAAAGGAATTTTTAGACCTGAAGTTATTATTAGCTGATATTCATACATAGTCATTTAATGCTATTTACATCACTCTAGATATGCCAAGGATAATGGATATTACTTTCAAGATTAGTCCTTTTCATTAAGTAGATAGAAAAAATTAACTTAGGTTTTGAAATCATTGTGAGTGAGAGATAGCAGAAACTAAAGGAATTTATTCTCTTGCGGTATTTTTAAAAAAAGACAGCACCTAGGGGACATTATTACATAGTTGACTAACAGAATCATAGTTACTAAAGGGTAGAAGAAATGAAAGGCATCAGTTGCATTGAATCTATATTTACACAATAGAAGTTAGAGTAGGCTGCAATCAAATGCTCAGCTAGTCCTAGGGCAGCTGGCATTGCCTTGGAATCTGCTGCATAACCTCCTTTTCCTACTGTCTTAGTTAGGATTTTCATTGCTGTGAAGAGACACTATGACCACAGCGAGTCTTATAAAGAAAACATTTTAAATTGAGGTGGCTTGCATACAGTTTCGGAGGTTCAGTCCATTATGATCTTGACGGGGAACATGGCAGTGTGCAGGCAGACATGGTGCTGGAGCTAAGAGTGCTACATCTTGCCACAACAGGAAGTTGACTGAGACACTAGGTGGTATCTTGAGCACAAGAAACCTAAAACCCACCTCCACAATAGCAAACTTCCTCCAACAAGGCCATACCTACTCCAACAAAGCCACACCCCCTAATAGTGCCACTTCCTATGGGATTAGGAGGGACAATTACATTCAAACTACCAAACCCACTTCTTTCAGAATGGGGAATCAAGAATATATTTCTTTGGGTGCTAGTGAATATTAGATTATTGGAGTAAAACTCAGAGCAATGTATTCTACATTGCTAACTTTGTATTTAAGTTATATTATTTTTCTTAAAATGAGGTTATTTTATTAAAGTGAAATTAATCATTAATAAGTTATGCCAGAAGGGGAGTTTCCTCAAATGTTACATTTTTCAAAACAGAGCTTTGGTTAAGTTAAAATTGTGGAATTGTTTTTCAAAAGATGCATTTAGCTAAGTAATTGTGAGAACTGAAAGCAAAGCTTTAAGCATAATGTTTAATGATTTCTGAGTTTCATCTGAGTTTTGAGACAAGGATTGGTACAGCAACTATGGACGGCTGATGTACTCAAAGGGTGATAGTTTCTAGGTCATATCTGTGGCAGATACTTATTATGAAATTAAAGTAACAGAAAACTTCTGAATGTTCCAGATTTGCCTTATTTTTAAGGAGTTGTCTGCAACTTTGTTACATGTTTGTTACAGGCTCTCAAAATACAATGAAATGATGACTTTGTAACTTTAAAATACTGCAGTTATATTGTTCTTTATTTTATTTTACCTTTCTTGTATATCCTATTTGAAACCACAAACAACATTGTTAACTTTTTAACAAAATGTGTATATCAGATCTTTAGATGGTTCCTTTCCAACTGCCTGGCTTATTCCTTTGTAGGTGTCTTTAAATCTCAATTTATTGACAATTTTAATCAAATCAGAGGCATTAAATAATGTGTGAGCAAATGTTAAAATTCATTTAAAGAATTAACTTTTCATCAGTTTCATCCTGGAACTGACTACCAAAAAGTAATAATGAGGCAGAAAAACAAAGCATTGAAGAAAATTGGGAAAATAATTGATGTTGTTTAACATACTTTACATTTGCATGTCTTTGTAATATGCACACTAATTGGTAAAAACATATTAATTGGTAGAAACATTTTTTTTTGCAGCAGTCTTCTCTTTACTAACAAAATGATTGCTAGAAGATTCATCTAGATCACTCTGATTTTGGTATTTCCCATTCCATGTAACCATTATTTTGACGTTTAAATCTATGAATTGTACTTGCTGCTTGGGCCTCATCCCCAAAGGGATGATGTGTGCAAACTACTGAATAACCAATGACTCTTCCATACCTCCTGCTTTAACTATCACCCTTGTTAATTGTGACTTTCCCAAAAATCTAGACTGAGCTAATAAACAGGGAAAGGGGAAGAGTGAGTAATGAGCTATGAGGTTCCTTTATGGTCAGAATAAAATCTAACCCTATAATAAAATGTTCAGTAAATTCCAGTTCTTTGCATAGTGTTGTCATTGAAACATATGGCATATGAGCTGGGGAGTGATTAAGGACACTATCTGCTTTTCCTGAAGACTGAGTTTGATTCCCAGCATCTGCATGGCAAAGCACAATTTTCTGTAACTCCAGTTCTTTCTAATGCCTTCTTATGATCTCTGTGGACAGGACACACCTAGTGCATAGATATATATATGCAGGCAGAACACTCATACACTTAAAATAGTAAAATTAAAAAAATAAAGAAACATATGACTCAGAGTGACATGGAATATGGAAGTTGGAGTGAGAAAACAAATCAGATAAAAAAAATATGAGAGTGAATTCTAAAATATCACTGGGAAAAGTACACAAAATAACTAAAGAAAAAGAAATCCATGACTTTAAAAATAGCTATCAAACAAAACAAGCGAACAACAACAACAAAAAAAGGTAAAAGAAAAGGAAATATGTTTCCCTGACAGGCTCCAGTGGACAGTTCAGTTAGGTGTTTATTCAGATGGCCTTGGTTAAATGAAATGGACCACAGAGCTAAACCAAAAGCTACGAACCTGGGGAAAAAAAGAGCGGGGAAAGTTATAATTAACAGGAGTGATAGCAACATAAGAAGAGGTGAGGACCATCACAGCGCATCATGTACATGGATGAAATTGTCGAAGAACTAACAATTTTTAAAGACATTAAAAAACAAACAAACAAACAAACAAATCACTGTGGTTGTATTGTGTTCCCCGAAATATTGTGCACGCTAATAAACTTATCTGGGGTCAGAGAAGAGAACAGCCACAATATTAAACATAGAGGTTAGGCAGTGGTAGCACACGCCTTTAATCCTAGCACTCCAGAGGCAGAGATCTACCTGGATCTCTGTGTGTTTAAGGATACAGCCAGGCATGGTGACTCACGCCTTTAATCCCAGAAAGCGAGCCTTTAATCCCAGGGAGTGATGGCAGAAAGCAGAAAGGTATATAAGGCGTGAAGACCAGACAATAGAAGCATTTGGCTGGTTAAGCTTTTAGGCTTTTGAGACATAGTTCAGCTGAGATTCATTCTGGATGAGGACTGAGAGGCTTCCAGTCGTTGGACACAGGATCAGCTGAGGAATTGGCAAGGTGAGGTGGCTCTGGCTTGTTCTGCTTCTCTGATCTTCTAGCATTCTCCCCAATACCTGGCTCCGAGTTTGATTTTATTAATTAGTACCTTTAAGATTCATGCTAAAAACCACCACCACCACCCAAGTGTCACCAAATAAGCCACAAGTGTGCAGAATGAGCTACTCAGGTAAAGATACAGTTTCACTGTTCAGCGCTTCTCTTTCATTATCATAAAATGAAGGAGT
>CABHPQ010147032.1:0-12428 GCA_902168405.1 Peromyscus aztecus
ACCAATGGACATCAAGTATTCCAGACAAAGGATGCAACAGGGACATAAATGTAGGTGCAAGAAAAAAGGTTGGCTTCTCTGTAGAAATGCAAGCAGTTCCACGTGACTAGAGTGTGATGTGTACACTGGGACATGGGTAGAGCTGACTCTGGACTAGTTGGTGGCAGATTGTAAAGAGCTATGGTCATGATAAGGTAGGGCCAGGGGGTGTCATCGATGGTTTCAAGTAAGGCAGCAACACCATCATGACAGTGTTCTTGAAAGATGACTATGTGGCTGTGTGGGGATGTTTCCTCAGGAAGAGGTCAGCATCACAGTGTAGACAGAAATGGGGTCTCAGAAGGAGGGAGGGGGAACCTGAGTATTAGGAAGTAGTGACAGTATTCAGGAAAGACTAATTTCCAGGTCTCAGAAGTGTGAAAAATACAGTGAAAAGAAAAGGAGACACAGTGACAATAATCTGTAATTTACTCTGTCTGAAGTGCTTAAAAAACATCTTCGTTCTGTTAGCTGTGTAGGCCTATGGGGGAGACAAAAATGGATGACTGTAGTATGTCAGCCTTAACAGCATCTTACATTGCTATATATTCATAATTACCTACCTAACTATCTTGTCTGTGCATGCATGCATGCACGTGTGGGTCTGTGTAAGTATGTGCATGCATGTTTGTGGAGGCCAGAGAGAGGTCAGCAACCTCAGATGTTATTCCTCAAGAGTGGTGCACATTTTTAAAAAGAAATTATTTATTTATATATTTATCTTTAGGCAGAGTCTCCCACTGGGATCTGGGGAATCCCAGATTGAGCTAAACTGACTGTCTAGCATGTCCTAAACTGGGATTACAAGCATATGCTGCTGTGTACAATTTACGTTCATTCATGTGAGTTCTGAACTCGGGTCCCCATGCTTGCAAAGATGTTCCCAACTGAGATGCTCTGCAGCCCTGACAAAGTGTCTTTACTCATGAGTCTCTTGTGTAAGTGGCCTTTTCCTGCCTCATGCTGCATCTTCCATGAGTTTGATCTAACTCCTTGAAGACCAATTCATGACCGCTCTCATTTCTGATCCCTCTGCTAGGCATTGGTTGGTAGTCTAGTTTCCTCCATCTGACCAAAATGTCACAAGCCTACTCAAAAAGTCATGCCATGGAGAGCTCTGAGATGTCATTCCCTTCCTGAGAGCAACATCAGCCTGTTGGGATGGGGTATCAAAATAAAAAATAAAAATAAAAAAACTCTAAAATGCAGTGCAAATTACTCCTTCTTATACCTTGCTTATTGAATTTGCAGAAACTCGACTTTTTTGGAGAGTAGAGTGTTTTTTAAAGCAGCAGTAAAATCGAGAAGCCCCTTTAAAAGAGGCCTGATACACTAGAGTCGGGGAAACAGTGCCATGCCTGTGAAGCTTACAATAATCCTTGGCTTTGCTTGGTGTTGAAAGTGACCAAAACTAATCAGGTCCAGAAGAGCATTCCACAAAGCTGCTTTTCTGACTCTCTGCCTCTGCCCTGCCTGCTTTTGCGGCTGAGCAGATTGCAGGAGCTGGTGCCAACTCTACATTGCTTAATAATAATTCTCATTAGCATGCTGCCTTGGATGTGTATCGCAGAGCAAAATTTAGCTTTTCCTTGGTGTGAATCAAGAGAGGAGCATGAAATTCTCAGCCTAAGCAAAGGGTTTGAGGACCTTGGATGGGGCCACCTTTGCACAAACAGAGAGGCTGCCCCTGGGGACCAGAGAGACAAAGAGGAATTTTATTCCCAAATGGGGAACTTTGTGTTCTTTCTGCCTCTCCACTTGCAGCCTCTGAGATTGCACTTGTTTGTGCCTTGCTATTGAATAGTCTGATACATTCCAAACACCCAGGGCCTGTCCAAGTCCGGTGCCCCATGGAGCGAATGCTCGCAGCTCTGCTCGGTGCATCTCCGCAGCACGGCAGCTGGCCCAGTATACCTGTAGCTTCATGACTTTCCCGAGGTCGCTCACATTTAGCTTTAGTAACGAAAGTGAACAAGAGGCTGTTTACTCTCCTGCAGATGCCAGGGTGACTTGAACGGCACTCTGAGGAGACACGCACAACCTTGCACATTCACAGCCTGTTTAACAGGGGCCGTATTTCCCACAACGGCTTTCACATGCCATCTGCTGTCACATGGAACCACGTGCCAGGTCCTTATAAGAAATGTATTTGATCACTCACTTTCTCACTCCTCCTTTAGAAATGGCAAATTGAAGACAACTTTAAGCAAGGTTTCACACTGAAGGGATTATGTGCATATCAAATGTATTGAATTAAAAGAGGATTTTTATTGTCATTCCCGACTGGAAAATGGCAATCAGACACCCTCATGAAAAATTTAAAGACGTTATCAGACTCAGTGGGTAGTGGAAAAGACACCACTGAAAAGTAATCTCTTTTTGTGTGTAAATCTACTTGCCAAAAGAATGACAACCACAACTACAAAAAAAAAAAAAAAAAGGAAAAAAAAGAAAAAGAAAAAAGGAAGGAATTAGAAGGAAAGAGTCTAAGGTATTTTATAATTCTCTACTCGTTTGCGTTTGGTGCTGGGAATGGAACCCGGGGCTCCATGCTCACTGCAAAGCCACTGAACCGCTGAGCTGTCCATCATCACTCACTCCGACTCGGCCCCTCGTGCTTTCCTTTCTCCTGTTGGCGTGTGTGTGTGTGTGTGTGTGTGTGTGTGTGTGTGTGTGTGTGTCCTGTCTCTGCTCGGGTCTAGTTCTGAGCTCAGTGGTAGAGGAGAGCCACTTTCTGAAAGGGTGCAGGGACTGGTACAAAACATAGCGGGAACCAGTGAATTAGCACATCCTGTCACGGCTTACTCTTGAATGATGGCGCCTTCTTTGTTAATTGAAAAGAAATGTAAAATGGGAGAAAGAGCAAAAGGAAACAAAACAAAACCAATAGAGAAGATTTCAGTCTCCCCTCCCTCCTCCTTCATGACCTGTGATAGCACACTGTGGTGTCTCCCGGTCATACATCCTCATGTATTATTCTGATGCTGTCTGTAGGGAGCCTAGAACAGGAGGCAGGAGACACAGTCTGTAATTGAAAGTTCTTTCAGGAGAGGCGTTCTATCAGGCCTGCTAAGGGAGTCAGCCGCACCTGCTGGCTTTTTTATGTTTAGCGGCTCTGAAAGGATGCAAAGCATAAAGAAATTGAATGGTGTTATTTCCTTTATAATTTCTCAGTGGAAATACAGTTCTCAAAAATTATTGATAAGATGTACCAGCCTAACCAGGGTTTTTAAGATGAAATTGCAGTCTATAGCTTGTTTTAAGCATGTGGGGTGTGTTTGGCTTCTCCGAGCTGGTCTAAACAATTACTGTAATCTGTAACAACATATGAATTCGTAAGTTGTTGCCACCGTGGCTCTTAGGGAGTGCTTGGCTTCTCAGACATTGCATCTCTCAGCTGTAAATACTATGCCACTGGTCTATGTGCATGTTGTTTGAAGATTTAGTCTCTTGTTACAGGTAGTTTAGAAGAAATGCTAGCTATTCGGGATCTGAGGAACAGAGATGAAAACAACAGTATTGTAACCAGCGTGGACATTATTTGAGTATCACTGTGCATTTCCGTGTGCAACCCTGTAGAGCTCCCGTACAGCTGAGCTGCCTTTGCCTTGAAGGCAATTGCCATGAGGACTCATGGAATGCATCCCAAGCCTGCTTGACTCCTAATTCCCTGGATAAGGAGATCCCTGAGGGCAGGCACATGGCTGTAACACTTCTAATCCCACCCTGTGTGTTTTAGTGCCCATCTAGATTTTGCTAGTGGGTAAAGGATAAGCTACATTTCTTGTTGGATTCAACTGGGAGGGTAAAACATTCTTATTTATGGGTCAGGTTCTGTACTTAGAAAAACACCTTTATATTACTTTTATGTGGCAGTGTTGTAAGTCCTATTGAAAGTGGAAATGTTACCAGCACATGAGCATCCTCTCAGGCCCTATATCACAGAACTCACTACACCCAGATGATTTCTGTGGGAGTCTCAGCTTGTTTGTTGTTGTTGTTGTTGTTTGATTTTCTGTTTTGTTTTGTTTTGTTTTGGCCTTGCTAACAAGCTTCTCTGGATTTTGTCATCTCGTAGCACCACTATGCAGTCCCAGAGTTACCTACAAACTGTTCTTTGGAAGTAGTCACATGACCCAGACCTGCTGATTCCCCCTGGTCCAGTCAGAGTGCTGCCCTGGGGTTCATGTCCACACAGGAGGAGAAAGATCTTATCTTCTTCCTCAGGAGTTGCTCTACCTTACAGCTGCTTGCAGTCATGTTCCCTTCCAGGTCAAAAGCAGAAAGAGCAAGCCAGATTTCAAAGCAAAGGTAAAGATTGGCGGTGGTGTCAGCCATAGCCAGAGAAGAGCCCAGCAGCGCTTGCCCTGCCAGTTCAGTTCCCAATGCCTGACTTCCTATAGCTCCTCATCAGCGCCTGGTGAATCCTGTTGCCAGATTCCATGAGTTTATAGCGAGTTTCTGTCATTTGCAACCTGAAGAGGTCTCTGGTATCCTTACAAGAGAAATGAGAGTTGTGTGGCTAACACATACTTACAGAGAAGTGAGGAGTCCTTTTCTCCACCAAGGCTGAACTTAGGAGGGTGAGGAAAGAAAAGCAAGCAGTTTCTCAAGAGCATCAGGTAACAAGAGGAACTAATGACTGTGTCCTGCTCTCCAGTTTCCCAAATTACTGTCTCTCCAGTTCCCTAATCACTGTCTCCTGTGACCTTACCCTCTGTGTGGAGGAGAAAGGATGGTGGGGTAATATGCCACAGGGTAATAGAAGGGAGAGTGGACGTTTGTGGTGAAGGAAGGCCCATGGCTGAGCACAAAGGATCCTGTCATCCGTCTCTTCTGAGTTTGAGCCCACAGTTTGGGGCCCAGTTTCTCTGCTTATGGTTTTACTTGTAAGGGCCAGTTCAGAGAATTCACACAATTGATTCCAAACCACTGGGGTGCCAAGAGAATCCTGGGTGGATATGAGAGATCTATATGAAGTAGAGGCTCGGTTCCCCTGCAAGATGGCCTTGTTGCCTTGAGTGGTGAGAGCAGAGCTAAGGAGAACAGAAAGGAGAGTAGAAAGCTAATGCACTGGGGGCACTTCCCCAGGCGCAGGGCAACTCAGAAGCTGGGCAAAGGTTGGAGAATCACTACTGAGGTTCATACTTCATCATGCTTCCGAACTGCCTTGTGGGAAGAGGACTAAACAGGGACAAAGCAGATTGCTGGAGCTGACTCCCAGAGGTCAGGAAGTGGAAGCAGCCTAGGACTCTGCATTTCTGACACGTTTCTCATTGGCTGATAGACTTGGTACCATGACTCCTTGTAAGGAAACTGGTAATCTAGCCATCTCTCTTCAAATCCTGGACTCCATGTACACAGCCACACAGCACCTTTTTTTTTTTTTTTTTTTTAACAGTGCACCAGGCAAGGTGCATCCTCTACCCTGTGGCAAGTCTGACATCTTTTCAATATTTCAAAAAAAAGTTGAGATTCCAGGGAATAAGGATTCATATCAAATGCTTGCTTTCTGCATACTTCTGCAATTTTTGTGCTATGCATCTGAAATCTGACAAATGCTATTCTGAATCCAGGCAACAAATGCTGAGGCAGGAAGGGAAAAAGATCCTAAACTCTGATGTCCACATTCCCTTTAAGTGCATTTTAATTGAGAAGAGTGTGGTTGGGGAGCAGGGCTGAGCAGCAGCAGAATATATGGGAAGCGGTAACTTCAGTTCCTCACATAAAATGTACATCAGGAGAAAAAATAAACAAGACGAACTCAAAATACTGTAGCAAATGTTGGGCTGAAATACTGCCAGGTGTGGAGGTGTAGAAAAATGAACACACATTTTGGTGGCAAGGCACAGAACTGTTTAAATCCTTCTGCAGAAGTTTCAAAGGACTATAATTTTGGCATGGATCTATGAGCATGGTACCAGGTTTATCATGAAGGCATGCCAACAGGATTGGTAAAGAGTACCTTGTCCAGCCTTGGATATTTCATAACACCTCAGAAACCACCTTCACATATTGCCAAAGAACACAACATGGAGAAAGAAGTCAGAACATTTCTCCATACCATATATATACCAAAAGGTGTGAATTCTCAGTAAGTGTTAGCTAGCTAGCTTGTACTCTCTTCACAAAGTAATATTCTTACAAAGGACTCAAGTGGATATATTTGGGTACATGCAAATACGTGTGTGTAAATAAGTATATATATTTACTTATTTAAAATGTTTTCTTAAGTTTAGCTCACTATAAAATGTAGCATTGATTGCTTCTGCTCATTACTGATGATGAAGTAAAAATTTGAGATGGGAGAATCCAGGGTACACATATATGATGATGACTTACATATTTCAAATGATAGAATCTGAAATATGAAATGCATTACCCCCAAAATGACAGGTAAAGGGTAGAGATGGAGACTTGTGTAACCTGATGCATGTATTCTAAAATTCACAAAATCTTGTAGCCATAATCCTTCTTACTTCTGGGTAGTAGTAACTGCTACCTGTGTAGTGTTCCTATCCGTCCCCAGTTTTTAATACCAAAGCTGAAGAACAGTCTGGGTGATCCAAAGCCTGGGGACTGTGCTTTCTCATGTGTTCCTCCCGTCCTTACTGTCTTTCTAACCAAGGGGTCAAAACCCAGCCACACACACATGCAAGGAAGACAGTCACCCCATGGACAGATTTAAACCCTTGCTGTGAAGTGGATTTCATGAGGTAGGATTTCCAAATACTGAGATGTTATTTTGGGGGAAAAAAAAACATAAAGAGAAGCAGAAGATTCTAGAACACTAATATGAAACAAGGAGGGATGAGAACATTGTGTACTAGGAAAGCAGTTAAAGCAATGTCTTTGAGTTGGTTCAAAGTTTTCTCCTTTACCCATTCCCAAACTGGAAAATTAGTCTATCTCTATATATGTGCCAGACTCTTACTAACTTCCAATCATCACTGTAGTGCTCAGAGAGAGGGGCCATCATGATCTGATAGGTGAGAAAACTTATGGGAGGGCTTGCACTCGATTAGTAAATGAGTGAAATAGGATTGCAAACCTGTCTCAGACCCAGAGAACTGATATTTCCACCTGCCTATTGCTTCCTCACTTTGGATATTTTCATGAAGACAATTTTTGGAGGTTAACATCCTGTGATGAATTTGGGGATAGTGACTAGGACTTAGGAGAAACACAAATGCAGGGTAAGAGAAGGGCAGAAAGGTGGAGGAGATTTAGGGAAGACTACAGAAATAGCTCCTTTGAGAAGAAAGATGTATTGAAAGTTTGCCAGTCTTTTGATTTGGCCTGGGACTGTCCCTGAATATCAAGTAATGAAGTTACTTAAGAACTACACCTGAGCTGGGCGGTGGTGGCGCACGCCTTTAATCCCAGCACTCGGGAAGCAGAGGCAGGCCGATCTCCGAGTTCAGGCTAGCCTGGTCTACACAGTGAGTTCCAGGACAGCCAGAGATACACAGAGAAACCCTGTCTCACAAAAAACAAACAAACAAGAAAGAACTGTACTCAGGTCATAGGAATTGTCTCCACTCTTATAGCAATAATGTAATGATTCTCAAGGTGTCACATTCACAATATTCTGAACACTTCTGAAAAGTTCTGGTGACAGTGACCTACCTCCAAGCAGCTTGGATTCCCTTCCTGTGGTGGTTTAAGTGAGCATGGCCCCTCTAGGCTCATGTATTTATGTGCTTACTGCCCGGCTAATAAGCTGTCTGAGAAGGCTTAGGAGGTATGCCTTGTTGAAGCAGGTGTGTCACCAGGAGTCAGATATGAGAACTCATTTAGGAGTGAGGTCAGACAAGAACGAGAGGGTGGAGATGAATTGTATAGGAATAGCGGGCCCTTATAGAGTTTATGCAAATGTCATTATGTCCTGTTCCTAATGTAAAAAACTGGGAAACACTGAAGTAGTTAGCAAATAGGTCATTCTGCTGACAGTGATATGGCCTTGATCCTAACTTCTAAGTGGGCACAGATTGTGCCTTCATGTGCATGTATGTACAGGCACACCTATGTCTCTGTGAAGAGTCAATGAGAAATCTGAACCACAGTTGGATGCACTTGTTCTAAGCAGGTTTTTTTGTTTGGTTGGTTGGGTTTTTTGTTTTGTTTTGTTTTGTTTTGTTTTTCTTGTCAGAATTTCCCTCAGTAGAGCAAATATAATTGATAAAATCAGAACACCAAGAGGGATCTTAGAAGCCGTCTTCCAGTGCAATCTCGTTTCTCTCTGGAGAAAGCAAGCTACTTAATCACAGAATAAGACAGGGATGGAATTTGGCACAGAACCCATACTCAGACACTTTCTGGGTCGCTTGATTGTGGATCACATCCCTGAACAGGATGCAACATTTAATTGCATCAAGTACAAAATCAAATGCTACATCCCAGTTATATCTTTACGGTGCATCTCTCCTCAAAGGACATTCTGTCGTTGTTCCAGACTCTGCATAGTAGGTACAGTGACAGTCCACAGAGAGGTAGACATTCAAGGCACAGGATGTCCAGGGGCGCTGATTATTTCCTAACGATCCACACAGACACAGAAAGAAGAAAAATGACAGATGAGGTTTTCCCCAGGTAGATAAGGTGCCAAGCGCCTGCCAACCTTTCTTCCTCTCTCTGGGTCGCCTCGCCAGTACCCCTGCCTGCTGCTGTTTTCATTGCTATCATTATTTCTGTTTCTCTAAGGATAGAGAGTGCTGCCAACCTGCTCTGTCCTTCTCGGTCGCTGTCATCTGACTGTTCTCTAAAGTCCCTTCCATCTAACTCAGCTCATTTCTTCTCCAGCTTTTACATTATTCCTCATTCTCCCTGAGGTGTTCGCCATCATATCACTCACTTTTCTGCCACGGCTGTTATTGCTGCTGCTGTTCCCAGCTGGCTTTGTGGCTTTAATCACCACTATTTCCAGAAGAAACTCAAGCTGCCCCGATTATAAGATTCTGGTCCTCTACCCCAATCTTGTTTGGTGGACTTCCTGGTTGGAAACACTCTGGTCCTCTGCAGTAAGTAAGTAAGTATACTTTTTCCTACCTGCTGCTCCCATCTGTTCCCAAGATGATACTCTGGTCCTTTGCCTCTCCTTTCTCTATTCCACTCTTCTTCAATGTCTTCTTCCACATGACATTCCCAGCTTCCCAGAGATTCCACACTGATAGCCACTACATCATAGTATCATTTATTCCAAGGGCTTTGGTCTCATCATTTTGCTGCCAACTGCCACACACTAGGTATGTGATCTCAAGCAAATCACTGAACTTTTTGGTCCCTAATAAAGGGGGATAATAATGTTAATTAGGTCATGATGTTGTGGACATCAAATGGGATGGGACAACGTAGCACACACATAGCGTACATGGTTTGTGGAATAGTAACTGCTCACTGACATCAGCTGCCATTATTTCATTATAATGATCAAATGACCTATCTACAGACCCCGTAGTCTCTATGTAGTGAGTCACACTGTCATAAAAACCTGGAAATTTAGTTTGCAGCTATTTGACGCTTTGTTGGCAAAATGTGAAGGGGAGAATAGATGAATTTGAGTGGCGTCTGTCATAAATTCAACATGATTGAAAGTTCAATGTGAAGAGAAAGGCATGTATATGAATGATGGGGATCTACTTTGTCCTTCAAATATCCTCATCTTAAATATTACCTTCACTCAAAACCAATAAGTAGCCCAATTCTTTTTCCTTTTCGATGTTTTGATGATCATTTGTTTCTCTCTAAACAATAGTTTACAGAGTCTAGGTAGTCAATTGAAACAGATCCCTTATTGATGACATTCTATAGTAGCTAACAAGGTGATGTGAGCCAATCCTTTTGTAAAGGGCAATGAAAGAAGCTGAAGTAAAAGAACACTTTCCTGAAAGCATCAAAGAAGGCAAAACACTGAAGAAACTGGGGGGCGGTGAAAACAAATGTAAGACAACACAAGACACTCGGTGTGGAAGAACACAGACCTGAAAATAAATCTTCTTCCTATGGGCTTTTATAAAGTCTGGTGCAGTGGCTGCATTGCTAAGCAACTTCTGTAATTACCCTCTGATTGGCCAAATAAGCTGAAAGCTAAAATTTTCTTGGGGTAATTCCCTGTAAGCCAAGAACATGGCTGTCATATCTATCTATCTATCTATCTATCTATCTATCTATCTATCTATCTATCTATCTATGTCTATTTATCTTTATCTATCTATCTATCTATCTATCTATCTATCTATCTATCATCTACCTACCTACCTACCTACCTACCTACCTACCTACCTACCTATCTTCAGGAATAGGCAATGAACCCAGGGCCTTGCACAAGAGTTTTGCTACTGGGCTATACTCCCAACACAAGCCAAACTGCTAGTAGGAAGAGTTACTACAAGTACATCCATTTTGCATGAATTTGTAATAAGCTCTGCATCACTTTGCATCATTTAATGGTACAAGCAAACTCCAATGTTAAAATTATATTACAATATTCCTGGAATGATAACACACACTGCTACTTGGAATAGCTCCTTGGAATGAAGATATCATCACACCAGGTCTAAAATCTTCTTCCAAATAATTTGTAAACTGTAATATCCAGCATGTGATGATGAAAACCTACTAGGCTTCTAACGCACCAGGACACAATGAATGAGTCATAGGAAGAACAGGAATCACAGCAAGCTGTCCCCAACACATGAGTTATCGTATTGATCAGATATGCTGCACAAAAGAGCTGGGCTTGCTACATTTATGGACTAAATTTCAATGCTGAAAATATCAGAAGTAAACTAGAGACTCTAAAGTTTAGCATAGCATAGTAAGAAAAATAATTAAAACTTGAAAACTACAGTTCTTAAAATTAAGATGAGCTTAAGAGACAGTTTAACGTAGCTAAATCTTAAATTTATGAAATGGAAGATACTAAGAAAAAACTCTCTAGAAAGCAGCACGCAGAGCCAAAGGGATGGAAATCACACCAGAATAGATAAGAGACACCAGGGACAGCAGTGATACGTTCTGGTCTGGAAAGCATGAAGAAAGAGAGGACAGAGGTAAAAGCAACCGTTCTCAAGTTGTCCACATCCTGAAGGGTTCAGTTTGAGGTTTCAGGGATCCTCAGTGTATTCCCAGCAGAGGAGATAATAAGAAACCTACACCTGAACATTGCAGTGAGCCTGAGAAGGACCAAGGACAAGCCTTTCAAGGCATGAGAACACCACAAAGTCACTTCACTTCTCAGTACTAATAGAGGAAGTCAGAAAGGGGCAGGATGGTATTTCAAGCAACATTAAAATACAATATGGTACAAGAACATGTTCTTACTTATAGTTAAGTTCCTTCAAAAAAAAAAAAGAAAGATATTGTAACTTAGATACTAGTAGACACAAAAATTTAAATGGTTCAAGAGAAAATCCAAATGCAGTATTTGGGTAAGTGCCACAAAGTAAAGTGGTAGCTTTAACTCAAGTAATCAGTAATTGTATTGAATATAAAATAATTAAAAACTCAGTTTGAAAACATGTGCCAGTAATAGTATACAGACTGAGCAGGTTATGTTTAGGTAATACACACACACACACACACACACACACACACACACACACACACACATCTAACAACAATTCGTAAAAATTGAATGAGGCAGTTAATTTGAAAGCGAGTAGGAGGGGTATATGGGAGGATTTGGAGGTGGTAAAGGGGAGTAGGGGAGTGAGGGAATTATCACAAAAATACAGAAAAATTCAATTTGAAAGATAAATATGAAGAATGAATTGAAAACAAAAGAAAATCCAACTGGGTGAGAGGCAGAGGCAGGTGGATCTCTAAGTTCAAGGCCAGCCTGGTCTACAGAGTGAGTTCCAGGACAGCCAAGGCTACATAGAAACACCCTGTTCTGGAAAACAAGAACAAAAAAAAAAAAAAAAAAAAAATGAAGTTATGTGTGCTCAATAGGCTAATGTTTAGGAAATTTAAGGAAAATTAGGGAAAAATAAATTCTTTCAAGCACTCACCTGAAGGAATGAGCCATGGCTATGCCCGTGTCAACCGCGTGGTCTTTAGAGTAATGACACTCTATATATTGATAAAAATGTCCTATTTACTATAAAAAATTACAAGTTAAATTTTGCAAGTGTCTGGTAACATGGCCTCAAAATAGAGAAAGCCAGGCACTGAAACTACAGTGAAAACCACAAATCAGTAAGCACAATGAGAAGTTTGCAGTTCACACCTCAGTAACATATGGACTAAAGCTCCAGAAAGAGGAGTCATGTGACCAACTCAAACTTCACATGAAACTGACATAACAGAAACTCGAAACTCGTGGTCACATCTTTCTTTCTCACTTTCTTTCTTTCTTTCTTTCTTTCTTTCTTCCTTCCTTCCTTCCT